>JBBMOE010000007.1:15446875-15588917 GCA_037975065.1 Chaetodon trifasciatus | reverse complement strand
CCCCCCCCCAGTGCAACACAGACACACACTCCTTGAGTAATGAAAGGAAAAGGGAAGGGACTCAGGGAGGAGGGGATGAAAGGAGGCCAGGAGTGCAGTTTTCATTTGGTTACGTGGCTCGAGGAGGCTATCTGAGGTGAACAGCCGCCGTGTCCGGGGGTTTGGATGCGTCTCTATCGGCTCCTGGATGACGACGAGGCCTGAAAGCAGCTGGATGGAGCAGAATATTTGCCTTCAGCAAATATGACTCCTGAACCCCGAGACGCAGAGGTCCAGCAGATCTCAGCCAGGAAAGTGCACAAACAAGTGGATGTAACCTCCTGCTGAGGCTGCCTCTTAAGTGCTTTTACAGTGATAAATCGCAGAATGAGTTGATCATAAAAGCTGTCTAAATCTGCCTCTGGATGCACATCTGCATTGAAATACTCATACTTCATTCCAGTACGTGCAGCACGTCAACGTGAACGTCTCGCTATGAGCATTTCACGGATACAGAGCCAGATATTTGTCTCAGGAGCTGGTGGAGACCAAACCAGAGCTAAAAGACAGCGAAGATCACGAAGATCACGGCTCAAACACGACTCTGAATAGATGCTCATGCTACTTTGGCCACAGATGAAAAAAGAGTGCGCTAAATGCAACACACACCAAACGTTCACTAACTTTTTTCTTTTTAAAGCTTTATAAGCAAGAACAGCTTCCTGCTGTAGCCAAAAACCGACACTATAAAGCTCCGTAAAGCTTCAGTTATGATGTAACTCTGCAGGTTCATCACTATGAGAGGCCATGCTCACATTGTCATTTGATATATTGTTACTATAAAAATCTTCCAGAACTGCTTTCATGCCCTTTGTGTTTCTTTTATTTTGTCCAATCCCGCATATCAAACTTCACCCTGTTCTTCCTGTATTGGTCTAATTGTCTAAAACTGATGCATTTCTTTCATCATCTTCCCTTTCAGCACAGATTCAGTCAAAGCGAGTGCTCAGACAGACTGTAGATGTAACATAATCTTCCTGAGTGTGACTGTGGCCACAGATGGAGCTGATGCAGTGAGGAGGATCAGTGGGAGGAGGCTGAGTGCTGCTGTGTTCAGGGACCTTCAGCCTCCCCGCTGCACCGGCTGCCAGGTAACCGTCCACAGGGCCCGACTGCCTGATCTCCTGCGGGACCCGGGGCCAGGAGGAGCCCGGCTGGGACTGAAGCGGCAGCAGCGGGATTATTCCACTTACAGGCAACAGAACAACACAGTGAATGTTCAGAGGGGAGGACAGCCTGCATCAGAATAGTAATTACAAGCACTAGTACTAATATTGGAGGGCAACATGGGTAGAAAGTAGAGTATTTCAAATGCTTTTGCAATTTCAAATGAGTAGATTTGACTCGATTCGATTCTAAAGGTAGTAATTCAGTTTTCATTCAGTTCAATTACTGTCTTCAGTGGTTAAATGTTTAAATACTGTAAAAAAAAAAAAAAAAAAAAAAAAAAAAAAGTCAAGAACAAATCAGACGAAGACTCCAAAACCCAAAAGATCTTCAATTACCGAACAAAGAACATCTTGAACCAGGAAATGCATTTTTACTTAACAGATGACATCAACATTACAATTATGATCTGAATAGATTGTGGAAAATATAGAAATAAAACAATAATTTGTGAATTAATTTGAGCAATTAATAAAACTCAGCTCATTTTCAGAAAATTAATTAATTATAGAGCTTTACAGGACTTTATACAACAGTAATTTCACGATACTCATTTTTATTTCAAAATGTTTCCCATTTCAAGCCACTTCTCTAATTTTTGTGTCACAATGTCACATATAATTTTTACCATGTTCACCACCTTAGCATAGCATGTTAGCATGCTAACGTTTTCTCATTAGGTGGGAATGTCATTAGCTGTGTTGCACATTCGAGTGGCGGACAGAGCGTTTCCATATCAGAGTCCCATCAGTTGCAGCTTACAGCTTCTGCAGCTGTTCAGGCAACCTGTGCAGGCGTACAGGTGTCGAGCCAGAGCACCTCCAGCTGTGGTCTGTCGTAATGCGGATTTCAATGTGAGCCGTCTTTCTCCTACTTGAGGAATATTTATATGAGAGCATGAAAATGTCTGGTCAAAACCCGAAAACAGCACTGAGGGCCACATTTCTCTCTGAAAAGCTGTCTGAAACATACTTTCAGGTTTAATGCAGCTCCTTTCACAGCATCTCTCTTTCTATGAAACCTCTGCAGAGCCAAAACTCCAATCTGCAGAAATTTTAAGTGCTCTCCAAAGCACTTCTGTCTTGTTGGGCAAAGTGTAATAAGGAATTCATTTCCTCACCCGGTATGCCACACATGAAAGCATTTAATCAGAAAGTGCAGGAGAACCCGGGAGAGGAGAGAAAAATAAAGAAATAACAACAAAGGACAATGACGAGAATGAAATTGAACTTCAAATCCTCTCAGGCAACCTCCGAGTTGTCTGTCAGTCGAATCCATCCATGTTTACAAATGGATGAATGGAATACTTGCAGCTTTAATACTCTGAGCCTGCCTCATCCTGCCGGTGCTCAGCTGCCTTTGAGGGGAATGTATCTATAAAATGTCTCAGGGAGCCGTCTCTCCATTTGACAGCCCTTCGGGAGAACAAAGGCTCAGCACTAATGCAGCACAGATCAACCGCCTGCTTTTCTATTGAGCAAGGTGCCAAGATGCACTAGCTTTTTAAAGCCGGAGCGCCCCACGCCGGCCACGAGGGACCGGCTTCAAAGCCTAATGCAAAGTGAGTCATTCACCACCCGTCTCATATTAAGTCCCCCTTTAATTCAGCCCCCTTTGGTTAATTATTTGCTATTGTGTTTTACCCATCTGAGCCCGTGTCAACATTCAAAAAATTAGTTGGAAAAGGGCGGTTTAGTGATGGAGGACAACCTAAAAGCACAGTAGCCTGGAAAAATGTGGGCCGGCGTGGGGGTTGTGCCGCCATCTGTGACCCCCGCGCCTCGCCAAGCACTGACAACCAGCAGGTCCCGTGTGGCCGACCGGGTTCTGCCGGGTGTCACCCTCTTGTTGCTATTTTGTTGTTGTTATTTATTTACAGACGCAGTCAGATGAGACGAGGAGTGAGAGAGCTTTGCCTCGGCTGCCAGGAGCAGTCAGGGAGATGTTGGAGGAGAGTTTTTTGGGGAGGGGGGTGGATTTGGCACCACGGCGGCGTCCAGCAGACAGCCGGTCCAGCCAGCGGACAGAGGGAGAGCGGGGCCGGGCCATCTGTGGGACAGACATGGTAGACGTGTCTCAGATGGTGCCAGGACGTGATGGCACTGAGGCTGATTTTCATCTCAACACGTTTAGTCACGCTGTTGTGAGTAGGTGGAGGTGAGCAGAGGTGGAGGTAAACGATTACATTACTCTTGTTACTGTAACAAAGCTGTTCTTTTGTGTACTTGTACTAGCCTGAACAGCAATGTCCCACAGCGATCATAACCTCATTATCCCAGACGTAACGCACAAGATGAATGTTTGAGCGTCCTCAAACAGACAACAACTCACTAGATGGAGCTTTTGTTGTTGTTTTCTTCGTTTTTCTGAATGAATTTTCGCCCACCGGGGGGCAGCACAACAACACATCCCCTGAGAAAGTTGAAATCCACCCGAGGAACACTCTCTTTTTCATCTGTTTTGGTCTCCACCAAGAAAAAGATCTGCGTCTTTCAGCTAAATGCTGCACTTTGTTCTCCAGCCAGTCGTCACTTTGCTGTTTGGTGCTGCAGCTGTTGAACAGTTAGTTCAGTTGGACGCTGGCTTCCATGGAGGACAACTCGCCTCCTCCAACAGCTTCATCGCCTCCGTCACCGGAGCAGGCAGATGTGCCCTCATCTGTCTCATGGATCGAGGTTTGAGGTGGCGAAAACCTGAAAACACACTGATATATGACACTGTTGCTAGCAAGCTAACAAAAGAGTGTTAGCTCTGTGCTGCTAAACGATGATTGACGGGTGGATGTCATGATATTATTGGTGGAAACCGGTTGGTTCAAGCTCACGTAAGCACACGTCATACTTTGTTTTACAGGAAGAAAATGATGAATATAAAGATTTTTTTTGCACATTTTGTTAAACAGATGCATAATCTGACCTGGGGCCAGTGGTCAAAAAGGGTTAAAAGGGTTTTCATCTCATCTCAGCTTCAATGTGCTGCCTCTGCATCGCAGGGAGGTTGTCCGGCTGGATGGTGGCCTAAGGTGCTGGACTTTGACACCAGAGTCCGTGATTGGTGTATTGTTGATAAATTCGTCCTGCGTAGACTGTTTCTGTACTTCTGTGCGTTTCCTTCACAGCATATTTGCTGTTCCACATGAATGAAAACGCCCTCAAAGGTGAACTGAGGAGTCAACAAAACTGAGGCGAACACAACACAATGCCTTTGTCCCTGCACATGAAACACACCCTCAGCCCAGCAGTGTGATACCGCATGTAACTTCAGGAGAGCAGAATGCTGATGTAGAGTGTGAGAATGTCCCCGAGGTTCAATTACCGAGCCGCCACAGGTCCTCTCAGCCTTCATTAGCTGCCTGCTGGAGCAGACACTCCTTCCACAGACCCGGCGTGGTTGTTGTATTGTGCCGAACCTCAGGGAGATGCCTTTCCCTCCTCCCCGCTCTCTAATGATCACACAAAAAGCTTTCTCAGAACTCGGAGGCGCTGCTGTGTGCTGTTATGTGGTTTGTTAATACAGCAGGGAGGGTCTCGTCAGCCATCTTTCCGTCTTCCTGCCACTTCGGCACGAACTGTTCCTGCCGTTCCCACCAGATCGGTTAACTAGACGCCCGGGTGTTGGCATGCCCAGACAGGGTGGAGGCTGATCAGCGCCCAGCAGGAAGCAGAGGGCCACACGGGCTCCAGCTCCCAGCTTCAGCTTCTGTTGTTTCTGAGGAGCAAACATGTCAGCTCTGTGGCTGAACGCACCAGCATTCAACACAATCACACCTGCAGGTCATTCTGCAGCTCGCCACTGCACTGATGAACATTTGAGCCGAGCTGTATACATATATCACATATTTATGTATGTTACTCCATCATTCATTTGGCAGTTATATTTCACAGATGGAGATTTTACATGCTTTTAATATTATCATTATGAATTAAAGCAGTTAAAAACTACCTGAACCACCTGAAACCACACATAAATCAATAACATCAGACAGGTAATGGGATCATTCTCAAGCATACTCTTACATAAACTATAACATTTACATGTATATGTATAATGAAGCAGTTTGTGGATCACACACACAAAAAAACAAATCCTAATTTTCACCGTCACTGAATATCATCCATGAGAAACGCAGCGCTGACAATCACATTTCGCAGCAATCAAGCCTCATCTCTGTTACAGCACCGTCTTAATTTCCTAAACCCTAGATGCAGATGAAAATTTAATCTGCTCACTTATTTGGGTAATGGAGATGGAAATTAGATTATAGCGTATCTCAGCTCCGAGCCATCTGGGACAAGACTGATGTTTGTAACTTTCAGCACAGCGGCGCTTCTCGATGCAGGAGATGGAGAGGAAGATGGTGCGAGTCAGGTTTTACCCTGAAATCTGAATTTCTCGGTCCATCATTTAGGCTGAAAGTGTCTCCATGTTTTTTTCTGTGAAGGTGGATTTAATTCTGCTCTAATAAAAAATAATATATTTCGTCCATCTGTAGCCGTGCAGAATTTTAAGCTCAGTGATTGCCTGTTAAACATGCATTTAGCTAAAAATTTGTCACGATAATGTGACGGGAAATGAGTGGAATGGGACAAAGGCTGTGTCCAAAATTACTTCCTTTTTCACTCATTTACTGCTCTCTATATAACAGATACTTAACATTTTTAATTTGACTGTTGTCGTCATTTCCCGCCATTCACTGACAGGCGTAGAGCCACACAAAGGTAAATTTCGTATCGTAACGTAAGGTTGGTCTACATGCCATCAACGCTGCTATAAAGTGCAAATACAGTATTTCATCAGAAGGGGGATAAATAAAATGCACTGTATGGCAAACAGGGAGTGATTTCAGACACAGACAACATTTTCATGGTCGCTAACATGTTTGCTAAAGTAGCTAGCTATGAAATGTCAGGTAATCTCAGCCGGGCTGTCTTTATTAGCCTGTGTCGCCTAATGCTGCACCATAAACTCTCTCAGAAAAGACTGACATCATGCTGAATTTGTGTTTATTATCATGTTTAATGACACAGCTTTAGATCTGTTGGTAGACGTATTTTTGAACAGGACAGATCCAGACAGGACGTTTCCTTCTGAATCCTGTCTACGTGCTAAGCTACAGGCTAACATTTCCTGACTCAAGCTCCGTATGTAATGAAACTGTAGCACTTTGCTCCTCCTTTACTCCAATGACTCTTAATTTCGTTATGATGTCTGCATCTTTCAGCGGTCATTGACATCCAGGTGTATTGACTCCGGCAGGAAGGGACGTGTGCTTCGCCCGTGTGGGGCTGCGAGCCTGTAGCTGCACCATACCGAGCCTCCATGAGAGGCTTCATATTTACAGGCCAATTATCTCTGTGAGGGAGGGTCGGTGTGACCGCAGGCCTCTCGAGCATGTTACATGAAGGTCAGCGACGTCGATGGGGGCTAATTAACCAACTGTCGCTCAAGAGGCAGTCAAGTGTGAGTCACCCATTACTTTGCCCATCAGAGGAATGTCTTGTTTCTTGAAATCAAGGACATATTTTCCAGCGTCCTCGTGTGTGCTTGACCCGTTACGCAAACACTTCAAAACGGCCATGGTGGAATCTTCTCATTGGCTGGGATCTTTTCTTTTTACTCATGTTTACAGTACGCTGGAAGACGTGTAGAATAATTCAAGGTTAAAGGAAACAGAGGCGACGCTCCCTCCATCGAACGATTGTCTCAAACGCTGGTGAACGATAATGACCTGTCAAAGGCCACAAGGTTTCGTCCTTACATCATCTTTGAGGTGAAAGACTTCTCGTCATGGTCTGCCATTGCAATAATCCCCTTGCCTGCAGCTCCATTAGGCAATGAAACAAGTTGTCCAACTGTGTGGTTGGAGGGGGTTAATCCGCCGGCAGCTCCTCTGTAAAAGGCCTCAGCTGCCACCATCCCCAAACCTTTTGAAACCTCTGTCAGTTTATGGGGACTTCAGACGACCCTTTCTCCCTGACCCTTATTGATTCAGGTCTGCACTGCACCCTCTTCAACTCCCCACCCACACACACACACACACACACACACACCCACACACACACACACGCTGTCTCCAAAGAGCTCAGGCCCTCGAGCTACAGCACTGGGGTGCCGTAATGTTTCAATTACTGATGTCTGTCATTGTTCGGGCGTGACAGGAGAAATCCATTTGAACAGTCTGGCTTCACAATTCCACATTTTAGAAAAGAAATATGTCATCTGAAAGTGTATTTTCTGCTGTTAATATAGAACCAAATGAGTCAACGTTAAAATGTGAGAAGCCACAGTCGTTTTGAGCTCATTCTGTTGATTTTACATCACATTTACTGTCTGACGGCTCGCATCAGCTTCGTTTCCAGGGCCTGTTTTTAGAAAACAAGCCCTGATAAACACTCTGTACACCACCTGAGAGAGCAGACGGACACAGTTAGAGACCAGCTAACCGGTGGTGGAGACCAAAACAGAGCTTAAAGGAATATTGAGCTTCCACTAATCAGGTGATCCTCTAATAGCATTTTAATGTTGCTGGAGGCAGCTGTTTGCTAACATATCTAACAGCTCATTTGTCCCTTTTTTGCCAAAAAAAAAAATATTAATGCAGCTTTAAAGCATCAATCTGAAGACTGCTGAGACACCAGCTGACCCAAGGAGAACCGGACTACCAAGTCCAGCATCCATAAATCCTGCAGGTGAGTAAGATGGCTGCAACTAACAATTATCTGCATGTGTCCTGAACCTGATTACCTTCTTAATTAAATGTCAGAAAATAGTTTCCTAAAGCCCAAAGAGATTATGTACAACAGAGAAAAACAGCAAAATCTCACAACTGAAAGGCAACAACCAGAGAATATTTGATGTATTTCCATGAAAATGATGACAAAAAATCAATTATCAAATTACTGAAGATTATTTTCCTGTCTTTTTCATATTTGTGACTGACTTAATTAGAAATGTCTGTGGTTAATTCACTCGTGGCAGCTTTATTTTTGTGTGATCATTAAGAAACTGTGTTCGTATATAAGAACCATCATGTTGATAGAAAGCACGTGCGCTTGCTCGAGGGCGCCAAACATAGCTCCACTCCATTTCTGCGGAGGGGTCAGAGGTCACGGGCAGCCATCGGAGCAGGTGGAGGCTCAGCATCTTACAGCGGAGATGTTTTCCAGCAGCCTGGGAGCCTCAGAAAGGTCTGTAACCTATTAAACAAACCCTCACGCGGCCTAACTGTCCTCCAACCGCTCCTCGAACAACAAGAATCCCGACCACATGTACGTGACTTGAGTGCCTCTCTCTCGGATCAATACTCGCCCGAGGGAGCGTGGCAGGTCTGCTCGCTCCTCCTGAGTCCATGTAACTTACCGGCTGCTCGTCCATCAGTGACTCATTTCTGTGAAACTGAATCTGAAAAGCTCTGTTCCTATGGAGATCAAGGACCCGGGTTCATCTGAAATCAGCTGCTGCAGCGACATGCAGGCATTTGGGAAATTATTCAGCTAATTGAAGTTTATCTGTTATTATTTATAAAACTGGAAATTCATCTTTTTTTTTTTTTTTTTTTTTTTTATTAACAAAGCTCTGAGAATGACTCACAACATAAAAGCAAACCCATAATGCATTTCAGTTTAATGGCAGCAATCATTTTGTTTGGAGTGGGTGTCAATTTTCTGAAAATGGCCGTTTGTAAAGTCCTCATTCAGGCTTTTTATATAATTGTCATAAAATGTTGTGATTCTGTATGTTGTAAAAAAAAACCAAAACGTGTGATTCGCTGATGAGGCTTTGGTTGCTATGGCAACTGAACTGCTACTTAAATGCTCCCAATGCATCCTGAAGCATCCAATAAAGGGAAACGTGAAGCTGCGAAACCAGAAACACAGAAGTGCTCAATGTGCACAACATGGACATCACATCAAGAGTTTCTAATTACGCACGATGCAGCTCTAAGACCGCCACTGAGGACAGACTGTCCAGAAGCGTCTTACAGTACAAACACATGCAAAAGATTTCTTGAGGACAGATTAATGGTTTGCCTTCAAACAGACGACATGTTGAAGATGCAGTTTTCCACCTTTAGCTGACTCAGGAAGCTGTTTGTGTGTTCTGCTGCGTCGTTGCCTGTTGTGAGCGCACCGAGCCTTCAGAAGGACAGCAGAGGAGCGGAGGACGTAAAGGACGTCGTGTGTTTTCAGATTTTCCAAACGTGAAAACTTGTAAACAGTAGAATCCACCGTGCCTGACATGAATTCCCATTGGCCGCTGCTGCTGCTTATTTGTGAGGGCCAAAAACTGCTAAATTTCACCGCCATCTTTAGAGCTCAAACTGTAGATATTTGGCAGATAACACGTTGAAATGATAATTGGGATAATTCTTTTTTTCACATCCGCATTGTGGCTGCGCTCACCTTTAGAGACAGAGTAAACCTGCTGTAGAGACGCTGCTCCTTCGCGTTGAAAGGAACCGTTTTAATGTGATTTGGATATCTGATTCCGGAGGCGCCTCACTGTGGAGGTATTCCAGGCGTTTAACTGGAAGGAGACTCCAGGATACACCGGAGGGATTACAAATCCCATCGGGCCTGGGAACGCCTCAGGATTCCCCCGGAAAGAGCTGGAGGACGTGGAAGAAAGACATCTGGGCTACCTTGCTTAGCCTGCTGTCCCCATGATCTGCACCAGGAGAAGGAGGCATGAAGCCGCCACGGCGCGGCTGTAAACTGACGTACAGATCAGACAAATGTAAATGTGGAAGAGAAGATGAAGGCAGTCTGTTGTAAGCATCCGTCACAGCTTACAGACCCACCTCTGGCTGAACTTTGACCGACTGTAATTACTGTAATTGTGTGCACAGTTTTCCTGTGTGATGAGGCATTTTTACTGACTTCTCTGCTGCGCTCACGCTCAGTTTGACCTCAGATGAAGCGGCTTGGATGTCTTGTGATCATCGGACCGTGCATATCTCTGTTCTGGTGAAGTTTTTTTAGCATTACTTTGGTGTAAACTTACAAAAATGATGACGGAATATTGGAGAATATCACTCAAATTGTGATGAAGGTAAATGATCCTATAAAGGCAGAATTTAAGGATAATATTGGTGTTTTGGTCTCTTCCTGTCTGCTCTCAGTATGACCCGCCGTCTGTGACACCAGACCGTTGTACCCCTCCCTCCATCCTGACCCCTCCCTCTGCTCGGTGGCTCAGGTGTTCCTCCTCGCGGCCTTGCGAGGTCTCTTTCAGTGATTCGTCATGCCTTGGTCGGGCTGCTGCGCCGGCGCGTGCCAGCTCGCCGAGGAAGGCCTGGCCTGCTCGCCAGACGGCCACTCGGCCCGACAGCCCGCCGCTGTCAGCCAGGGGCCCGGGAGCCGCCGTCCGCCCTGGCACCCGGTCCCAGCCCCCATCCAGGGACAAGAATAGGCAGCAAACCCTCCCTCCTCCTTCCTCTCTGCAGGCTTTTCATTAGCTGCAGTCATCAGGAGGTTAGGACTGAATGAGACAAGTGGAGGGGTTTGAACACACACACCCACACACACACACACACACACACACTGACACACACACACACTGAGCTGTGTCAGAGCGAGCGTTTAACCGTATTGACCACTGATTAAAGTGAAGATTTGTCGTGAAGGTCACTGCAGCATCATCATGGAAAAGAGCACATCAACACACTCGCTGTTTGACTTCAGGCAGCATTTTTATCTCCCACTTTATCTCCACTATGTTTTTATTGATTTCTTAACGCTCTTTAGATTGAATCATCCCACACCTCGACTGCTTACTGATGCAGCAACACAAGACTCAACTACACCACCAATTCTAATTTCACTGTTTAATATATGTGATATTTTAAAAGTGGGTATGAATGACAGACTGATGTTTCAAATGCCAGCACACAGACAACGTCCGTCCTTTCTTGAGCTGGTATAAAATTACATATTTAATCATTTAATGAATGGAAATACTTTGCTTTACTAACCTACTCATTATCAAGAGGAAAAGGCGACACACTAACTAGATTCTCCCAAAGAGACAATTTATTAAGGTTTGGGAGCATATTCTTTCCTAAAGTTTAATATAAAGTACAACAACTAGCCATGATGATAAAGATATGGCTTTTTTTAATTGTAAGTACAATATGTTTGTATTTTCATGATTATTATTTGCAGTGTATTAGTATGAACACTGATTACTTTATATTAACTATTTAAGTCAATTGTATTTTAAGTGGCTTTCATTACAGATTTACTCTTCCATAACTTTAATCAACCAACATTACAGTTTAACTGTATTGTAAAATGTGTGTGTGTGTGTGTGCGTGTGTGTGTGTGTGTGTGTGTGTGTCCAGCAGACTGGCAGCATCAGGAATGATCCAGGCTCATTTACATAATTATGCCCCTGCTTCCTGCAGTGATGAGGGGAGCTGCTGTGACCTCTGATGACCTTTCTTCAGCTGCTACTCAAACACCTTCACAGCCCAAAGCTCGACCAGAGCGCCGACCCTGACACCAAACACACACCGACGCTGGGTCGCATGCTGCTTCGCTTCCTCTGAAGAAGTAATTATACAATACACTGAACGACTGTCGCATCAGAAAAGAGGTGTGATTTCACGTGAATCTTAAGGATTACAAGTCTGAAACTCAAAGTTATTTTCTGCAATAGTTTTTCAATTTATTTTAGTTCAATCACCTCCTTATGGTAGTTTTCATTGTTGGTGGCGGAGTCCGCCATTCTGCTCTGAATTGAAGTCGCCTCCACACACGCAAGGTACTCACAGGAAGTGACGTCACTGTCTCTAATTTAATCTCAGTGATATCAACTGCTCACTCTCCTCCAGTCAGATCAGAGCTGTATTAAGTCACTGCTGACGCTAATCAACATTTTTTAGTGCAGCTGCTTCACACTGAAAGTCTTCAAATGGCAAAACTCAGCGTAGCTTTAATTGTGAGGAGGCTGCAGATAAAGTGATGGACGTGTCACTGCTCAGCAGAGATGCTTTTACAGAAGCAGACGGGAGTCATTGTTGACGGTGGATCAGTTTTAAATATGGAAGAAGGACCAGAACTTTACCCATAAACTCCAGCTGTAGCTTTGACCCATGTAGTCCATACTGACAGTGATTTAGGAATTAAAAACCCCCAAATTCTCTTTGTGCAGAGGATCAACCAAATGTTCAAAATGTTAAATCTGAGCTTGTTCGTTGCTCAGATTCCTTCGTAGGCAGGTTGTCCGCCTGTCTGCATCCTGCTGGTCTGTTGTTTGTCCATCGCCATTGGTTGGTTAGAGAAAGCACACGTCTCTGCATCAATGCTAAACAGGCGCATTTGTTTCATGGCTGACTGTGAGGCAGAACCAGAATCAGGCTTCCAGTGGAGAGACGGGCTTCAGTTTGGTCATTAGAAATTCATTCTGAACAGCTTGTTATTATCTTTGGCCTCTGGATGTGTGAATAGATTTACAAGCATTAGGGCCAGGGCATTGTGTGGGGCATGTGTGGAGGAGGTCCTGGCCCCTTTGTGTTTGCCAGGGCCCTCAAATCAGCTGTCCCCCCTCCCCAAACACACACACACACACACACACACACACACACACACACACACACACACACACACACACACACAGATATCACCCTCCCTGCGCCACCCATTACCTCAACCCTCTGAACAAAAGCTTACAGAACACACTGATGTTTTGCAGGATTTTAGGAATTACAGAACAGACGTGTGCTTTCAGCCACAGCAGATGCAAAAAAGCTGCTCCTCAATTTCCACTGCGAGCTTGTGTGCAGTGTTTGTGTGACAGACACATCCCCAATATTTAAAACCTGTCAATACAGACAGCCAATATAAACCCAATAAGTGACTTAAAACAGTAAGTCACAAAATAAACTCATTTAATGTTCCATTAAGACATTAAGTTTCACTCATACAAAAAGATGTAAGCTTTTACATGTAGGCTATTTATCACAGAACAATTCAATGGGAACAAAGCTTCAGCTGAGCTGTAGTGAAATGAAATGACATTCGTTTTTATATCTGTTCGGTTATCAGCGTGATGAGCAGCCTGAGCTCAGAGCTCACATTTACCTGAGCGGTACAAAAAGTGGCCAAATTATCACAACAAAAACATTTTTACCCTCCTAATTAATAAGAAAGGAGCCCAGCTGGGTGACAAACTGCACTCAACTGGCAGCGCTGGCTATTGCTAACCGTTGTATGCTAGCTAAGTTAGCACATTGTAACAGTGCAGCTCTCACCCTGTCAGTTATTTTGTGCTTTTTTTATATATATATCCACTTTTGTTGTTGTTTTTTTTATAAGGAACATACCACTATATACAGTATCTGTTGTGGTAATTTGAGAGAAAATAGGTAGCTTGGGTGAGGGACTAACTAGCATGTTAGCTAATCGCTCGCTAGTTGAATGTAGCATGTCTGAAATCACTTCTTTGTTCACTCATTCACTGCTCATTATTGAACAAACATAATCTAAATGTTGTGTGTAACATCATGTAACTTTCACATCTATAAAATGCTCCATGTTGCCGTGTGGGACTGTTAGCAGGAAGGAGATGAAGATCATAAATCACACATTTGGAAAATTTGGACTGGGAATAAGTGCACTAGCCTACATAGTAAATGACTGCTAAATCATTAACTTTCGCCCTGGAGGTAACTTTAGGCAATAATTTATTATGTGTTTTTGGCCTGTATGTGATAGTTTGTGTTGCTGTCCACATGTTTTCATCTTTCATATATTGTTTAATATTTACAGGATGCTCCATCGGTGCAGTTGCTCGTCAGTTTTAGTAAACAGGACATTTTGTTGCAAGTACACAGTTCTTGAGTCCTTCTCTAAGTTTCTCTGTGTCCATGTGTCTTGTTTCTTGTTCCTCAGAGAACACAAATGAACTCAATCACTCACAGGCAATCAGGTAAGCTGTTACACCTGTGTGTGAGTGGAGAGGGAAAACCCTTCCTCTTGTAGGCAGCTCACAAACACGTGCATGTTTAAATGTGGCAAAGTCAAAGGAGGGATTAGAATAAATGTCTGAATGAGGAAACTTGTTGGCACAATGAAACTTGGTGCTGTTTGTGTCAAGGTCGAATACGAGTTTATATTTCTTGCAGGATTTTTATTCATTTACTCATTTTTTTACACAAGAGACCAAATACAATATATATATATATATCAAGAACTCCACTCCTGAAATGCCTCTCCGTCTCTGTGCTGCTGGACAGAGTTAATTAGCTTTCCCACTTTGAGAGCCTTTCAAGTCAACAGGGCGATTAAGGTTTAACTTGAGCCCCGCTGATCAGAGGGGAGATGGGTATCACAGCCAGCTGTACGCTCGTCTGTAAAGCTGATCAGAAGTCATCTGCGGACCCTGACGTGGATATTATGTCACAGGGCCAAACAGGATGGATTTACACAACACATTTCATGTTTATTGATCACTGTTCACAGCCATTGGTTTAAATGTGGTTAGGTGTAGTGAGTGCTTTGAATCAAACTGGTAACTTTGAGCGACACATAGGATCAAACCAGTGACTGCAGAAGAAAACAAAGCAGTACTTCCATGATCTCTATATCATGACATACAAACATCATATAACAGCCATTTGAAAGGTCTTTGTCAGTATGTGTTTGAATTCCTTCTACGTTATTAAATGTTCTGCAGCGCTGTTGGCTAATTTTCTCCAAGACACATTTAAGGGGCTTAAATGTCAATGATAGCGGTCCTTGATCTATTTCTGGGTCACAGGCTGGAGGAAGCATAATTAGCAGAAAGCCCCTAAGTAGCAAAATGAAAGGAAAAGTCATCCAAGTCCCACCTACTCTGTTGTGATTGACAGGAGGCCTGTTTGTCGTGCCGTGCAGAAGCACTACAGTATATCTAACAAAAGACAAACATGAGGATTTACCACTTTAGCTTTAGCGCCCACATGACGAGGGAACAAAGGACAGCGCAGGCAGCAAACACTCTACAAGCAGCAACAACTAAAGCTTAACATGCACTTAAAACAGGCTGTCGGTGTGTTTGTGTCCGCCTCTCACTGCTTGTTCTTCTCCACTTGTTGACTCGACGCCACGCTCGCCTGCCTCTGACACCAACACCTGCCGGCCTGGAAAATGCCCCCGAGGTTTGTTTGACTTACCTCGGCCTACGCAGCGAGGCAGCGAGGCCGTGTTTACTCTGCCTGCTCCTGCCTCTTTCTTTCTTTTTTCTGGTCTCTTTGTTTGAGTGTAGTGGAGATAAGAGGAGGCGCGTGCAGGGCGGCAGCAACTGAGAGAGGGCGGCCATGACGGAGAGCAGGGAGTGGAGGAGGAGGAGGAGGAGGTGAAAAGATGCAAGTCGATGTGAGTTGACTGGAAAGTGTGAGGGAGTTGGAGTGATGTAACCCCCCACCTGCTCGTCAGGAATTTATGTGCTGCAAACAAAAACGTAGAGAAGAAGAATTTAAACATGTGTAAAGTTGGCCAGCAGTAACTTTTCTCATACAGGAAACAATCAGTTTTAGATGTTTTTAGCACACATCGGATGGTGCTCCTGGTGGATGAGTGGCAGAAATCTGTCCCTGATGGATGTGTGGATGATTGGCTGGATAGACCAGCATAAGCATGGTTGGATGGATGGATGGTTTGAAGAATATACCCTGGGTGGTTGTATGGTGGATGGGTAAATGGAAGTCTGGATAATGCATGAAATGATGGTTGGATGGCTTGATGATGGGTGGATGAATCTGTGGAGGGGTAGAAAAAGAAGAGGGAGGCATACTTCAATCCCCCCGGGGGATGTAGGGGTGAATGGAATGATGGACGGATGGATGCATAGATAGATTTATGATGGGTGGATGAATGGCTGGAAGGGTGGGTGGACTGGCAAACAGATAGATGAATATTAGCATGGTACGATGGACGGTGGATGGATTGGTGATGGTGGAGGGGCAGTGGAGCTGATCGATGGGATGATCTGACAGATGGATGGATGACTGTGTCGTATGAATATGGATTGGTGAATGATTGGTTGGTTGGATGTATAATTGGATGAATTTGTGGCAGATGGACGGATTGCCTGGAAGTGATGGGGCTGATGGGAAATGCAGTCTTAATGCTGAGGAACACGAGCACTAACTAACACTACTAGTGTGAGATAGAGTGAATTGTTGTCAATGGAACCTTTTCCTCATCAGAGTAACAATAAAATACAAAAATAGAAGCTTTGAAGGTGACAAATGATGCCGTTTATCCTTTATATCTACAGCCACACGCTTCACCCTAACGTTTCATGATCTACCTTAAGGAAGGCAAGTCCCCACAATGTAACTGTGTAAACAGATTTATGTAATGAGTAATACATGTCCACACACACACACACGCACACACACACGCGCATACACACACACACACACAGGTTGTAACATTACTCCCTGTCCCCGGCTAACAGCATTAGAGAGCAGTGAATGTCTGATTAAACCAGACAAATTGAATCACATCGTGTCGCTTTCATGTCTGATAACAAGTCGTCTGACAGCAGAAAACACAGCAGCAGAAAGAAGCAAAACCACCACCAACAGATCTGAGGAGGACGCGTGAAGATGGACTGACTGCAGAGCGTCTGGGACATCAGGAGACACTGAACAGAAGAGGGTGGAGGAAAAGTTTGTAACAGGTTTCCATCAATACGTGTGTTCTTCTCTTCATCAGTGTCCTATTAAAAGCTAATCGAGGCCAAGAGATGAGTGGGTGGTTCGTTGGATGGATGGATGGATGGATAGATGGATTTGGTTTGTTGGGTAGACGGAAGGGTGGGTGGATGGACAGATCTGGTTGTTTGTTTGGATGAATGAATGAATGAATGGATGGATGGATGGATGGATGGATGGATGGATTTGGTTTGTTGGATGGATGGATGGATGGGTGGATAGATGGTTTTAATTTGATGGGTGGATGGTTGGATGGATGCGTTGTAGAAACCATAAACCAGTGTTGTACTGGTGTTGGTGGTGGTATAAGTATTGGACAAACCTGAGCTGATGATGGCGCTGGATGAAAAGTTAAGGGATCATCAAATGTTTTGTGCCAATTCATCCAACACTTGTTTCACTTTAAACCAAACACGGTGGCCACGTGGTGGCGCCAGAGACAAACTCAGAGGATCACCAAAGTGAAAAGGATTCCTTCTGTGGGAAACAAACAAAATCCATCAAATAGCTGCTGAGACATTTCGGCGTCTGCGCTCGGTGTCATTGTCTGAGTAAAAGACGTGTTTTCGCTGCTGCGGCTCAGCTGTGAAACATGCTCGCATTCAGACGTACAGTTTGAGTCCTGAACCCCCGACAGCTGCTGCTTTCTGCTCAGACTCTTTATTTCTGTGGAAACGCTGCTGTGGTCCATTATGGAGACAGTGTGTGTGTGCGTGTGTTAATGTGTGTGTGTGTGTGTGTGTGTGTGTGCGCGCGTGCATGTGTGTGTTAATGTTTGTGTGAGTGTTATCTGTAGCTCTTATCTGCAGCCTGCTCCCCAGCTGGCTTACACCTGTCAGAGCCACACAAGGAGGGAGACGCAGACTGATGGCCTGTGTGTGTGTGTGTGTGTGTGTGTGTGTGTGTGTGTGTGTGTGTGTGTGTGTGGTAAAAGCTAGAGGCAGGGAGAAAGTGCCAGAGTGTGTGATGGAGGGGTTAAAGTGGAGGTGAGACAAAAGGTTTTCATCCACATGTTGTGAAAATTCTCACCAGCTTCTGCTTAAAAATAAATAATAAAAATCTCGTCAAAATAAAACGTGCCAGTTTGTTTTTGACACCGTTTGTTGTTTCAGATAAATGATTGAATTTCATTACTGCTTCAAAAAGCTTCTTCTACTCCTCTCTTCCGTGACGGACGCTGAGGAAGAACGTCTGATTCGACCGAAAGCTCCAGAACAGCCAGCGAATGAACCTCGAGATGGAGGTCAAAAACGAAGTTTGATGTGAAAAAGCTGCACAGTGGTGAGTTTTCATCTTCAGATGTTACAACAGGTAAAAATGAACAGTGAGGTCTGACTTCAGAGGACACATTAGTAACATTAGTAACTGGAATAAATAAATGAAAAAGCCTTTTAAGAATCATATTGTGAACAGGAATCCATTAAAAGATTGCTCATTTATTCAGGACAAGATGATGAAATGGAATTATTAATTAGCACATTTAATAAGCACGTCGATGCAAATTTAATAAGCTCATAAGTACTTTTCAATATAAATCAACCACTGATTAAAACTCATTTGTGTTGAGTTTAACTTCTTTCTCGACTCTGGAAACAGTCGTTTCTGTTACTTGTTCATGGAATCAGGTCCTTTGCTTTAGTACTTCCTTTACTGAAAGTACCCGTGCAACAATGTAGAAATACTTCATTACAGGTAAAAGTCCTGCATTCAAAATCCCACTTAAGAAAAAGTGAAAAAATCTTAAAGTATCAGCAGTAAAAGTACTCACTTTGCAGTAAAACGTCTCCTCTGATTGGTTGATTGTTTCGGAACTGGCTTGCTGCCACAGCAGCTGATGTCAGGTCAGTTCTTTAGAAATTGCTGGTTTCTGCTCCACAGAAGAAGATGACGGCAGCCGTATATCAGTGTCTCCAAAGCTGAAAGAGAAGCAGAGAGAAAGGAGGGACGAGTGGAACTGCAGGAATGTCTTTCAGATGCAGAAATGTTTTGTCTGTGTTGACCTGCAGGGCGGCCTCTGACCTGACCTCTGACCTCCAGCTGCTCTTACAGTGCGCAGTGATCGGCCTCCACATGTTCGTCCTGTTACACATAAATATGAAGAGAACATGACGGACACCTGAACCAGGTCACTGTCACTTTGGTCCAACAGTAAGCCAGCAGCTGCTTGTGTTTTCTGGTTCTTGCTTTCATTATATAACATAATGCTGATAGTTTACACCTTAATTATTCATTCATTCATTCATTCAACTAGTATTTTAAGTCAAATACCTTCACATGCTGTTTGAGCTGCCGTTCAGCCGGAGTCACGTCCTCATTGACGCTTCTGGGAATTTGAGGATTTAATGTCCCTGAATTCTCAAGCAACACACAGCGATGGAGGAAGTATTCCAATCTTTGAGTGAAAGCAGTACCACACGGTGAAAATACTCCACTGCACTGAAAATGTACGTAGTTTGCAAAAGTATAGTTAGCAGTACTTGAAGTAATTAAAGTACTCAAATAGACCCTGTGAGTACAATTCTATGACTATTATTATTATTATTATTACTGACGCATTAATGTGACAGTAGTATTGTACTGTTTTAGTTGGTCGAAGGGGAACTTTAATCTAACAGTTTTACATATTTTTGGCAGTTTAATGAAATATTAGAAGCTCATCACCTGTTTTATATGTAAAATCTTTCGTTTTAAGTAGTAACTTTAATTATCAAAATAATACAGAGGTTTAGAAAGTGCAGTGTTTGCCTCTGAGCTGCAGTGAAGCAGAAGTACAAAGAGGCAGAAAATGCAAGTACTCAAGTAAAGTACTTTAAGTTTGTACTTAAGGGCAGCACTTGAGTAAAAGTACTGACACAGTACATATTACATATGCTGTTTTTAAGGCTTATCGTTATATTTTTAGACAAAGAATCTTTAAATTCCAAGTTAAAAATATACAAAGAGAAAAGTAAGTTTTCTGTTGTCCGTCAGTAAAACAGCATTCAAGTTGATTTGGGGTTTAAATCCAGCTGTTAAACCACATCTGGGAATACATTTCTATGTTCAATACCTCCAGAAGACATAGAAGACAGAGCAAAAGCCATTTCTCAGTTTGGTTTTTATTGTTTTTGGACATTTAGCAAAATACTGCAGAAACATCCAAAGCAGTATAAGAGCTAACGGTTACAAACAAACCGAACCAAAAATCCAAAATCAAATAAAATCATGATTGCATTCAGTTTTTATTCAAGATCGGCTGATAAAACTCATTGATTGCGATAATGTCACTTGAGCACGCCGTCCCCACACCTCATTTTGATATAAGTTAGAGAAAATAAATTTGGCTACATCATGAAAAAACACAGCAACAGATCACAGAGACCACACAGAGCAATAATTTACACAAATAATTTAATAAATAGGTAAATAAATAGAAAAAAGAGTTACATATACTGTATAGTGGTAATACAGAAGGCTTTGTAAAAAATAATAATCATATTATACCCAGCCAGTGATAAATAGGTGATCAAAAACAATCAGATCAGTTCAGTTTAAGGCAGTTTTACAGCAGGAGTTTCTAATCCAAAGGCATTACCGGCTACACTAGGTTTTACTCTTTTTGTTTTCAGGCAACAGCTACTGATCCAAAGATCCACAAGCTATGTTAAAGCTAATCAGAGTGATGAGATCAGGTCTTCTCAGGCCCGTGATTTCTGTTTTTTATCGGCTACAGGTCGTCCCCTCTCTTAGGTCTAGAAGCTAATAGCACTTGTGCAGAGATGCTAGAAAAATAAATTAACAGTCTAACGCTTTAAGTGTTTGAAGTATGACGTCAGAGATCCTTTAAGGGGAGGGGGGGGGGGGGGGATTATAGGCCGGGGTCCAGTCACACACCCAGAACCTGCTGAAGTGTCCTTGAGCAAGGCACAGGATCCCTGCCAGCTGCAGGTAAGCGGCTGACCTCTGACCTCGAGACATTGGTGCATGTGAGTCATATCATTACGTTTGCTTTAGGAGTTACACTGCAAAAAATATCCTTCCACTTCTTCTTTTACCTCACTGAGATGTGAATCTAAATGCTGAAGCCTTTTTTTCTCATGTGATTTATGCATTTTTTTTTAATTAACACACAAAATTAAGACAAAAATAAGTAAATCACTCAGTTCAGTGTTTCAATTCTTATAAATGTGTTTGGTTTTTTTCCCCAAATAACTGAAACAAGAGAGATATTAAATCACTCCCAACCCAAAAGCAGCTAAGCCAAAAGAAATTGCTGCTTCTCACCAAAGTGCCAAATATTTTTCACTTAATTTAAAGACAAGTAAGTTTTAAAGAGGCCAAACTTAAGTAAAAAAAAATCTTCAGAAACGAATATTTTTGCAGTTTAACCCTAAAATCCTGTCAGAAACAAGGCTGGACTTTGTTCTCTTGTTGCTGGACCGGGTGAACGCAGCCTAAAGTCTCGGATCAGCAGGCAGGGCGGAGCGGCATCTGCAGCAGGATCACCTGCCGGTTCTCGGATGGGTGGCATTTGTTGATGTGCCTGGTGAGTCCCGGGGAGCTGTAAAAGATGGCGGGGCAGTATTTGCACGGGTAGACCTGTGAGGAGTGCAGCAGGCGGATGTGCCGCTCCTGGCTGCCTCTGTTGGAAAAGTTCTCCCCGCAGACCGGACACAGGTGGCAGGTGGAGGAGCTCAGGTTCAGCGGCGCCGCGCTCTGCTCGCAGGCCGGCGCGTCCTCGTCCTCCGCCGCTTTAGGGGAGCCGTGCTGAGACGCCAGGTGCTTCCGCAGGTACGCTTGACGCTTAAACTTTTTGCCACAGTGATTACAATCGTACAGCCCTTCCTCTGAGCCGGACTCGGACGGCCCGGGGCTGGGTGTGTCCCTGTCACTAGAATCCTTCGCGTCATCCGGCGCTGTCTTACCGGGCGCGGTCGCCTTGTCGCTCTCCAAGTTTTGCACACCGGGGGCTCCGCTCTGCGGCTTCGGTTTGTGCCACCGCCGGTGCGACGCGAGGTTAGCCGGGCAGCTGAACACCTTGTCACACTCAGGACACCTGTACTCAACCCGGACTATCCTGGAGCACTTGTGCTGAGCCAGAGAGAACGGGTCTGCGTACGCCTCACGGCACAGCTGGCACACGAACTCGCCCAGCGGGTTGTTTTCACCTCCGGACGGCTGCGGTTTGGGAGGCTTCTGGTCCACCGGCGCCTCTTTAATCTTGAGCCCGAGAACCGGAGAAGTGGTGACATCATCCTCAAAGTGCAGTTTCCGGATAGCTTTGGTTTTCTTGGACGGCGGTTTGCTTTTGCGCTCGGTGTCGCTGGACGGCCGTTTGGTGCCTGCGGTGGGGAGCATCGCGGTGGAGGTGGCGCTGGTGTCGGTGCGGCTGCTGTTGCTTGAGCCGATTTTCAGGTCCACCGGGGCAAAGAGGTGGTCCAAAGCGGTGAGCGCTGCTGGTGTGGGGAAGGACTCCGCGGAAACCGGTGATCCGAGGTTGAAGCGTCTCTCGAAGTAGGAACGGTCGTGGTCCTGGCTTACTGGGCGGGTGGGGCTGTAGAGCGCCTGGTACACCGCCTCTGGGTTTCCGAATTGCACCGGTCTGGCATCATGCTCCGGAGCCGTGGCCGCCGCCCCGCAGGTGGGCGTCGGCGTCTGTGCGCGCACCGGGACGGAGGCGAGAGGCGCAGAGGAGGACGGCGGCAGCGGCGGCGCATCAGCCGCTGTTTGTTCCGCTTCTTCCTCGTCGGAGCGGACCCGGTAGGACACCGGGTTGGTTTTCTTATTTCTTTTCACCAAAAATCCTCTCGGCATGTTCGCGCTGGACGGAGAGCTGAAGGCACTTTGGACGCTGCTGCGGGAAGAAGAAATCCACTTTTCAGCCGCTCGAGGACAGAAACATCTGATGCGTCTTTTTGTTGTTGTTTGCTCCTGCTACTGATCCTCTGTTCTCTTCCCGAGGTGCTTTCACCACAACATAGCTGCACTCTTTTTAAGGCGACATGATGACATTGTTCCCGTCCCCCCTTGTTGCCTCATCCACGACCAATCAGAAGGAGCCGAGGTCCCCCGTGGATTTGGGGAGTGGGTGTGGGAGGATGGAGAGGCTGATGGAGGGGAGGAGGTGGGTGATGGAGAGAGGATTTGCAGATTGCAAAGCAGATGTACCTGAGGGTTTTATTGTATTTCACCCCCCTCTAAACACACACACACACACACACACACACACACACACACACACACACACACGCACTCTCTCTCTCTCCTCCTCCTCCTCCTCCCCCTCCTCCTCGTCTCGACCCGGGCACACGCCAGGAGCCTCCTGCTTTTACGGTCTGATGAGTTTGTATAGAAATCTACACGTGCCTCGGCTTTATGTGTCTCCTTTGGGTGGTGGGGGCTCCGATGAGTCCAAAAACGAGACATCCGTCCACATAACGGCGTCGGCAAGAAGAAGTGATTTGAAAAATGACGAGAAGGAAAAGTGGAAAATGAAGAATGAGAAGCTGGAAAATTAAGATCCGGTGAGGGACAACGCAGCAGAACTTAGAGGGAAATTTAGGACTAATTTCAGAAATTAAATCAGCCTCAACCTCGTGTTATAATACGTGGCTGAACTGTTTTCAGGAGCGCTCAAGACCTTTAGTTCAAAATTTAGAATTTAAGATATCCAAAGACTTTCCAGCACAACTAAGGTTCACAAAACGAGATCTGAGAAGCGCTTTTACGCACTGAATGATCGAGTTAAATTCGGCCAACTGCAGTAGACATATGACCAAACAGCAACCAAACAAACATCTCAAACCACCGTGGCCCGGCAGCATGTGCGCTGGCGTGACAGTTAACTCCGGACATATGAATCCGTCATTTTACGCATACATAATTAATAGCGAGAGGAGGGTTTCCTGCTTTGCATCACAATGGCTGCGCTTGTGCAAGCTGTAGACCCGCCGTGATTGAAAAGGAAATTGCACAGTTGAAAAAAAAGGAGAAGAAGAAGCGGGGGCCCCTAAAAGCAATCTGGCCCCCAGATACCGTCGGCGCGTGCTGTGCGTAATCAGTGCGCTTTTTCTGTGTCGCCAAATGGGCCAAACCGAGATTATCTGCGAGTTAAAACACACCAAACCCAATTCCTGCAGGTCAGATCTGACCCAGTCAGCCGGATATGAGTCTGTCTTCCACCGTGAGGGATGACGGGATGTCACAGGGGCCCGTGCTGAGCTCGAGGAGAGCTATGAAATGCTTAAAAGTGCGCGTGTGCACAACCAGCGTGCGGATTTTAAAGAAAGCAGCGGATTACAGTTATTGTCTGAGGATCAGGCTGATTGATCTGGTCTCATTTTTGACTGAGGGTGTTTCCAAAGTTCGAGATGAAATCCAAACAATTACGGTTCAAATGCTGCTGCTACAAGCAGCCGCCTCAGCCCCAAACTCTCATTTCCCTTCATTTTTCATGCGCTCGTGTTATTAAAGTTTACTTCAATCTGAACCCCAGAGCCATAAAAGTCTTGTTTAAAAAATAAATAAACAAATAAATAATAATAATAATAAAAGCTAATTAAAACAACTTGTTTCAGGAATTGAAAAGTGTCTTTGATTTACTGCAGCAGACTGCGTCCTTCTGTCTCGCTGTACAAGATATTGACACTCATTTATAGAAAATCCCTGAAACAAGTTTTATTTCAGTTTTTAGGACTTTTAGGATAAAAAAAAAATACTTTAAAGGTTTGAGATTTCTTCCTGCACTGGATGAGTTTTGTTTTACATCTCACGTGATAACTGTTTTGAACGAAATATATATTTAATAATATCCAGAATAATGCTCAATACATGATAACTCTAAAAAATCCACCTGGAGAATAGCACATATTATACAACACCACACTGAAACAACACAGAAGATTAAAAACTCTCATTAAAAAACAGCACAAAGGCTATAAGAATATAAAGATAAGAGCATCAATAAGTGCAGTAAAGTCGCATTAAATCACTTTGTACACTGCTGAGCACCACAGACGCGCTGCAAAGTCTTGGTAAGTATCATATAAACATTATAGGAGATTAAAACAGATTAAACTTTACTGATTTCAGAAGGGAAATTCGTATCTTTCTCTATTCATATTTCATTAAAAAGTCTGTTCATGCAGAGATAATCTGGTGATTTACATCGTTCTGTAATAACAATTCAAACGCGACTGATCGGATATGAATCCTCTAAAGTCGGACTTGGTATTTGAACACCAGCAGTCTTCTGTTTGTAGGTGCGGACATATGTTGTTGTGTGTGCGGTTATTTTCCCGACAGGCTTCAGCTCAGCCTCATTAGCATACAGCTGTAGAGTGACACCCTCCTCCTCCTCCTCCTCCTCCTCCTCCTCCTGCTCCTGCACAAAGCTTTCATCTCCAGCCGCTATATGGGCCGTGTGATTGGTCACGCTGCTGCAGAGTCACTGAGGGCAGAGTTCATACTCACAGTTACAGTTTGCACATTATGGAGGAAATCAAACCAGAAACGGCAACAACTCTCTTTTGAGGCGTATTGAACTCCTTACTAACTGTTCATTGTTACGTTGGACTAAGAGAGGAGTTTCCACACTCAGATAAACATTAAATTATTGACAAAAAAGTGCATTAATTTGATGTTTACT
The DNA here is from genome assembly GCA_037975065.1 of Chaetodon trifasciatus. Classification (NCBI taxonomy): domain Eukaryota; kingdom Metazoa; phylum Chordata; class Actinopteri; order Chaetodontiformes; family Chaetodontidae; genus Chaetodon; species Chaetodon trifasciatus. The sequence continues at coordinate 15,563,382 of JBBMOE010000007.1, read as the reverse complement.
GGAGGAAAAAGTTGTAAAATTGTCTGTTCAAGCTCAGAGAGTGTTATTAGGGAAACGCTGGGCTTCAAGTCCTGGAAAAGTCCAAATGATTTGACGTATCAAAGAACCTTTCAGTCCTTTATAAATAATTAATAATTTAATTTAACTGTAACAGGAAGTGTTTCCAGGGACGAGAACTCATTTGAAGTTCTGACATTCGTGTGTAATGTTCACTGAACTCGTTACTCACATTAACATATTTTCAGTTATTGAAAAGTCCCTTAAATTTGACGCTAATTTGGTCAAATTAAGTTTTGCCTTTGTAGACGAAGGCTACTAGTGTTACGAGTGGTAGCAGTGGTGTGTTAGTCGTAGGAGTTTGACTCTGCAGCAGCAGAGGTTCTCCTGGAACGACTAGCAGTAACCTATTAGTATTTTCAGTATTATTAGAAGTATAAGTAGTAGTATAAGTAGCAGAAGTTGAGTCTGAGAGTTCATTCTTGATATTAAAAAAAATGTAAATTTAAAAAATCTGCTGCCTATATTACCCACAATGCAACTCAACCAATGACAGTTCAGTCAGGAGACTGGGGTTCGTGATGCTAGCAGCAGCTAACGCAGCCGTTAGCGGAGATGAGGAGCAGCTGCAGAGGTCTGGTCAGCTCACCTCTTTCTAACTCCAACAGATTTGATTCAGTTTCAGACTTGTAGTCTTCAACCGACGCTGACTCGAGTGACATCACTTGAGGACATTTATCAGCCACCTGAACACACACTGATGTGTAAAACCTTTGACCTCTTGTTGTGCTGTGAGTGTTTTTGGTTGGACTGTGCACAAGAGATTCCCGCCAGAGGTTTCATGGCTGATCAACAAACCAAGAAGAGGAGCAATGTGCCAACAAAGGCAAAGGAGAAGAAGACCGTTAGCGAGTAAACACGGAATAAACGATGGAAAACATTCAGTAAAGTGTCTTTTCAAATGTTTTATGAGGAATGAAATATATTCAACGCTTGTCAGCCTCACAGCATTTTGGCGAGACACTTAAACTCTACACACATTTGAACGACAGTACGATTTAAAAACAGTGTGTGTTTCATAATCTGCCGTGTAAACACACTGAGCAGGGTTAAAAGGCCGTCTTAACTTGGTGATGTCACTCATGATGTCACAGCTGTCCCGGGCAGGCGAACATGGGCAGCAGGTTACGGTTGTAGGTCAGATATTTCACAGCGCTGCTCCTCAGCGCCGCTCGACTCTCAGCATCTTTAAGTCTGTCCTGAGGGAGGACGTTTGGGTCGTCGGCGTCCTCCGTCGCCTGCTGCCTCCACTCATGGTCCTGCAGGGACACACAGGTGAGGTTACGCACACGTGACGAAGCGTTGTTTTGGTATTACAGCGACTGTACAGTGACAGTGTGTTTTTGTTCTACAGACATTCATGTTAAATAAAGCTAGGAGAGAAAAACACAAAGGTCGGACGGATGTTGATTTCTGGGGTGAAAATAAAAGCACAAACTGCGGTCGAGGTGATCTGCCGAAGCTCCTGCTCGAAGTCGGAGAATCTGTCGTGATAAACGGCCAAACACCAGCTCTGTCTGAAGAAACTGCAGGAGACACACACACACTTTTATTACCACCACCTCCATCTTACACAGTTTACATCCCAACAATCCCTGCAGTTAGCAGCCCTCAGGTCTGCAGTGCATCACTGCCGCCTGTAGAAGAAGCTTCTCCACAGACGATTACTGGTGTCAGCAGTTCACATTTCACCCCGTCGAGCTTCCATCTCATGGAAAAAACACACATAAGAGCAGCCTGTTCAGCGTCTCTGCCCCACCTCACAGCTGTGGACTGAGAACTGAAGGATGATTTTTGCTTCTCAGATTATTCATTTGAAGGGTTTGTAGAGGCCTGGAGAGGTTAAAGCAGCATATTTTTATAACAGGAATTCTCACCTGAGTCTGAAGCTCCTCTCGGTTTTTTGGAGCTTTATGGTTAAAAAGCAGTAAAAGAGCCAGCGTACACTCAGCGGCAGACAGCAGACACACACAGTTAGAGGCTAGCTGGTGAACACAAGGCTCCTCAGATTTATCTGGTGACCCCTCAGAGGGGATCGACCCCTAGGTTGGGAAACAAGTGGAGTAAACTTACTGTACATAAAGAAGTTCAAACGTGCTTCACCTCAAGCAGCTACAGCAGTAAAATGCTGCAATGACACTGATGCATCAGTATTAACCTGTGATTAATCTGTGTGTAATATACAATAATGTATGTCAGTCAAGGCCCATTTGTCTTTTGATACTTCATGTTTATTTCTACTTTGATCAAATAGGATTTTGAATGCAGGACTTTTTCTGGTAACATTGTATTTCTGTATTGTAGTATTGGTACTTGTACTTAAGTAGAACATCTTCCACCGCTGGCTGTCTGCATAGCTAGACACAAGAGGGAAGTGAGAGTCTGTCTGTCTCTGTCCTTGACTGAGCTGACCCTTTAAACGAAGCTCAGTATCAGCGAACCCTTGAAGGAAGCACGCACACCAGAAGCTACACTAACCGTGTTGACTGAATAACCTCCAGCCGCCACGCGGTCAATCAATTATTTTAACGGCTCATGATGCTCCGTCAGCCTCCACAATGACTTTACGAGTCAGCTGAGTGAGTGGCGTGACGAGGGATCGGCCTCTGCAGCGCGGAGGCTGCGGCTTTGTCTCGGCCTGGGCCGGCCACAAAGACAGATTGGGGAGCTGCATAAACAGATTAGGAGGCGGGGGACAATAGACGTCCATATCTGGGGGTCATTTGTGTTGAAACCTCAGAAGCAGGTCACCCGCTGTTTGACAAACACACACACACACACACACACACACACTGCAAAGTCACACCAGCAAACACACAGACAGCATGAGGACAAAAGACACTGAAGGCCTAAATCTCTGTCGCCTGTTCAGACCACTTAGGTGTCATTTTGATGTGTGGGGTCATCAGTCAGCAGATGAATGACGGTCAGTTCTACAGCCTGCAGCTTTCTGGAAACAGGGAGAGTGACTTGTTTTGATACAGAGCTTGGTTATGAAAACAGCTGTTTTTTAAAACTTGACCACATGGCGTCTGTTGCATTGTTTTGTTGACAACAAACTACATGCAGACATCATGTAAGTCAGCAAACTGATCATTTCTAGAGCTCTTTTGTCCTGTGAGTCGCCTGCTTTGCTGTTTGTTTACGTCCTCACTTGAAGCTCATAAAAAACTTCAGTATGAGATGATATCAAGGGAAATATCTCTTACTTACTCTGTCACGTCATGAGGTATTTTGTCGAATGAGGAATTCATATATTTAGACGTTTCAACAACATATGACGAAGAAATAAAAGCACAGGCACGACAATTAAAAACTCCCTCCCATGAAAATCGAGGTTTAAACATTGTTAACCTGTCCATATGGTGATTTTTATATGCTGTCATGAGGAAAATAAGCCAAGGCTGAGCATTTCTGCCTGAGGACACGTGTTTTCCTCTTTATGTCACGTGCTGCCGTTTGTTCTTTGGTCTTATCTCTTATCTCTTACTTACTCTTACTCTTTATTTTGGTGACGCTGTCTAACTTGTTATTAGAATAATCTAAAAGCAAAACTAAGACTGACTTCAGTCTAAAAGCTCTTTGTGAAACCAGGTCTTTGTAAATGACTCGAGTGAGTCCAGACTGATAGAAACTACGAATAAAGAGCCAACATTTGTTTTACAGGGTGGACTTTGACAGAATGGAAACACTAGTGGGATCTTTTATATTCTTGAAATACTGAAATATTCATGTAGATTTTCTTCCCTCAAAATGACATTTGAATAGTAAGAGTCCTTCTGTGTCCCACCTGTGCAGGTCCTGGATCAGGCCCTGGTGGTAGCGGGTGGACAGCTGGCCCAGCAGCTGCTGGTGTTTCCCGTACAGACTCAGGTAATTGGAGACGGGGAGGGGCTTCAGGGAGAAACAGGTGAGCGTCTCCACCAGGTCGTAGCAGTCGAGTTGCAAACAGAAGTAGTTCCCCGTCTCCACCCGACCTGTCACGATACCGCTGTCCTGTAACTTCACAAACACGAACACACACACACACACGAGTGAGAGGACACATTCTGACTTGAGCTACTGCAGCCTCCCCCCATCAGAGATGGACTAAAGGATAAGGCTGAAATAAATAAATAAAAAACAAGAAGAAATCAATCCATTAACCTCTGACTTCCCTTCTGGAACTCCACACTGAAGACCAGTCTTTTTAAAAATAAATGGTAATTTCCAAAGACAAAAGGTCATTGCAGTGTTTGTCAAACGTTACTCAAACAGGAGACAGTTGTGCGTTTGTTGGGGACTATTTTCAGGGGCGGATTAATCCACATTTGGCGCTCTAGTGAGTATGTGGGGCAGCAGGATGATGTATGTGCATTAATGTTGAACCTTACGTGTTTAACAGGAGGACCTGTCAGGTTGGTAGCGGACGGTTTGGTGACGTGCAGGTAGTTGTATCCTCCAGGCAGCTTCCCACCTGAGGAGATGAAACACATGATGAAGGTGAAGGTGTGATGGTTCGTATCACTCATGCTGTGACAGAATATACAAACATATCAGAAGAAAGCTGAAAAATGATCAACAACAATGAATCGTTTATGAAAGCAGGCAAAGATTCTCCAGTTCCAGCTTCTGAAATGTGTAAGTTTTGTATAATTGTACATAAGTGGAATATCTTTGGAACTGTTATGTTCTGTTCTGTCATGCTGTCGATGCTAAGAGAAGGTGCAAACAAAACATTCAAATAAGATTAGTTTCAGTCCGGAAACAAGAACCGGCAGCTGAGCCGGGACAAGAGCGGATCATAACGTGCGTTTCACCGTCGGTATCCACCCACAGAGGAAGAGGGAGCCGAGGCAATGAACTCAGATAGCAGGCGGCGATATGGCATCTCTGCTCACCCTGAACATTGAAAAGTTCATGTGTGTTTCATCTCCCAGAGAAGGGCGAAGCAGAGTGGCTGTTGTGTTTATGTAACCTGTGGAGTGGCCTTGGTTACTCCGTGAATGCGCAGCAGCACAATGCGGCATTGTTACGCCCTGCGATGGTTTGAGTGTCTGCCACAATAACATCGGCGGTGGGTGGGTGGGCGGGTGGGTGAAAGATTGGAAAATGTTCTACAAAAACATAATGAAAAAATATTGGCAGTGCAAATTCTCTCAGATAAAAGCAGACAAACACACGGACAGACAGGAAGTGGGACAGAGGAGAGGATCGAGGTAAGCTGGCAGACACTGAGGACATATTTCTGACTTCTGCTGATGCGTGTGACGGAATTTTATGTTTACGATAAACCTCAGAAAGATTTAAAAATGATTATCAACATGCCTGCTGGAAATAGAGCCGTGAAGTGGGAGTTTATCTGAGCATCCCGAGCTCGAGAAGTCCCATTCACTCTCATTCATTCTGTTGCTTCAATCAACACATAAGATTAAAGTGCGTTAGCCACATTTGGTAGGAGACGGTCCCTGAAGGTCCCACAGAACAGCTCATCGAGGCGGCTGTGCGCTGCTCTGTTTTACGGAGGTGGAACAATTAACTGGATGTATAATAACAGTTAGTCTTTGTTCTCAAAGCCTTTTCTTTCGTGAAACCATGTGTCACATGTTCAAGTTTGTTTTGAGTGGGCTCATTGTGGCCCCTCGTGGTTTTAGGGGAAAAACCACCTGCTGCAAATGTAGTTCTTACCAATCGTTAAGTACCAGTGAGTGTTTTCCCACCCTCTGGCCACAGGAGGCAGTAACGAGCCCATTTCAGTGTAGCACTCTCACAAAGGTGAGATTTAAGTGTATTTTCTGCTTTTCAAAGAGGAAAGACTTCATGGATGAAGGCTAACTGGTTGGTTGTGCAAACGTCCGTCTGGTTGATTGTCAAACCTCCATTCATGAGCAGCACAGGGCCGCTTCTCTGAGCTTTCCTCCAGGACTTAACAGGACTGCAAAAAACAAAATAGATTTTTCCAGACGTGAAATCAGACCTTGAATCTTGGCCTGTTTGTACAGCGGAACGAGGCCATCCATTTCAGGCGTCGGGTCGTCCGCAGGCTCCGGCGTCGGGTCGAAGAGGGGCAGCAACGTGGCCGCCAGGTCCTGGCCCACTTCCTTGGAGTTGAAGCTGGCGTGCGACCACTCGTCTGCATGGTAGCAGCGGGAGAATTTGGTGAGCGGTCCAGCGCCACAAATGGCTGCATCGCTGGTGTGGAACGTGGCGTTTATGACTAGTCTGCTATCAAAGACCAGGAAGCAGTTGATGATGCTCTTGAAGGCGTTGTAGTCGACGCGTTTGTTGGAGAGGTTAATGAACACCTGAAAGGAGAAGGCAGAGGTGCAGAGAGATACAAACTCTAAACATTCAGGTGATGCTTCTGCGTGTCCCCACAGCTTCCCTGGTGTTTCTCCTTACAACATCTCTTTGTCATTAGCATTCATTCATGTTCTTGTTGAGAGTTAGATGAGAAAAGTGACGGCACTCTCATTTCTGTGTGTTGAATATGAAGCTACAGCCAGGAGACAGTTTAGCTTAGCATAAAGTCTGAGAAAAAGCTAGCGTGGGTCTCTTCAAAGATAACAAAATCCACCAACCGGAACCTGTAAAACTCACAAAATAACATGGAAAATATTTGTTTAATCTGTACAATAAACACAAGTGTAAAAACAGTAAATTGTTTTTTCGGGTTATGTGCTGGACAGTCTCTCAGGAGATTTCCTAGAGTCTCTGCTGGTCGTCTGCAAGCCTTACCGTGACGACAAGACTGCAGGAAGCCCTATCCCAGGCCAAGAAACAGTCCAGCCATGGATGTATTAAGAAAGCTGGATATGGCGCCACCACTAATTTGAACCAGAGGCCACAGGGAGAAATACCCTGTGCCCCGAAAAGCAGCGTTTCTCACCAAAACACATTGTGTGTATTCTTAAAGCCTGACAAATGAGCTGAACACATCTCCTTCCTCCAAAAACATCTGCTGAGCCAGATTTTGAATGTTCTGGAACCTGCATGGTTTGATAGAACATACGTACTTAAATTCAGAATACAACAAGGCCTCATCTACGGGTACTTAGACTAAAATGAGAAAAAAAAAAAAGAAAAAGAAAAAGACAGTAGAATCCTGTCTTGCTGCCTGAAACAATGAAAATGGGAAACACACCAAAATCATTTTGCGTTTGACAAACACAGTCTGCTTCCAGGAGGGAAATTAACATCCAACCAACAGCCACAAGCTGGTGAATTCAGCCTGTCGTTTGTGAGCTTTTCAGCTCGACCAGACACGCTGGCCAGTAAGCCACCATTGTTTGGAGGACATTTTCTTTTGTAAAAACTAATAACTGGCTGGATAAGCAGTGAAATCATCCAGTGGATTTTGGAAGTCACCACAAACTTTAACTTACTCCACACTGCAGATGGAGGGGCTCTGCGTCGGTGGTGAATGACACACATGTGAGAGGATCCGGGTGTTCTCCGTTGTTCATGTGGGCCAGCAGGCAGTTGCGGTGGACCTGGACCTCGGCCTTCTCCGTGGCCGTCATCACAGCCTTCTCGACGGCAGGGTCGCTGAAGCAGGGGGCGCCGGGCTCGGGAGGCGGGAGGACAAGATGGATCCGATAGCCCTGGACGCCGAGGCTGAGCAAAGTCTCAACGGTGGTGAAGACATCAATGCTGTTTCCGTAGACGACGGCGTTATCTGGACAGAAACGAGGAAGAGACAAAAAGGACAGTGTTTTCATTATCTTCCCAAAATTCAGTCAACAAACTGGCAATTTATAGCAAAGAGTTACACAGTCAACCTCATGGTGGCGCTAGAGGAAAGGTCAGGGAATCACCAAATTTACTAGGACTCACCCTGAGGGGGACATAAATGACAATCCGTCTTCTGTTATTCACTCCTCTGCTGTTATTTCCCCAAATCATTCAGCTCTGCTTTCACTAAAAGTTCTGTACAGTATCCAAATGATCATCAACAGTAGAGACCCAGGTAAAGTTATACATCATATGTATTAAATGGTACTTCCTTAAAAGATACAGATGCAAACAACCCGCTGCAGGAATAATAAATCTGCCTCTGGTTGCAGGCACAGCAGACGTTCATCTACTGAACTCTAACATTCAAACACAAAAGAAGCTACACAATTTATAGGAACTGAACGTTGACCATGAAGCATTCATTCCTAAAAAAGACATTAGTTTGCTGAGGAGCTGTTCATTTTCACCGCCAGCCATGATATGAATGATTTCCCTTTGTCAGTCCAAGATTTTCCACCACCCAGCAGCAGTCTGTGCTCAGGTTTTCCAAACAGCCTTGGAAGAGGACATGAGCATGTTTTACAAGAAGCCTGTGGAGAGCGTGGAGAGGAGTACCAAATCAAACAATACAAATCTGAACATCTGAATGGATTTTTTCCTGTGCAAATCTGTCCTTTAATATGTGCTCTTCTGAGAAGCCTCTTGACAATTTGCAGAACGAGCTGCTATATAATGCCAGTATGCGCTCCCCGTCCCTCACTGATTAAATCACATCTTAAGCACAATGCCTGCAGCAGCAGGGTCGCCATGCCAATGGTCTGCGATACAAAGACAACAAACACTGACATCTAATATATGCATGAATTTATACTTGAGTATTTTTATGTTTTTGTTAGTGAGTTAGGCTCATAAAACATCGGTTATACAACAATTTTATTCTGCGTAAACACACAACAGAAAGAAGGAGGGAAGTCTGAATTTTAGCCACAATCCCTTTAAATCAAGCACGCTCTGATAAACCTGGGATCGTTGTGCGTCAAGTCAAATCTAATACACTAATAAACTCAGTGTTGTGCTTGAATTAGTTGTAAGTAAAGTGTTTCCTCTGCACATGTAACAGATTAACTAAAAGAAGCAGAGATGACCCAAGCTGATCCCCACAGCATCAGTCATATAAAGCCTGATCAATCAAAACGTTTGCTTGTTTGCATGATAGGAAGTTGTTTAATGAAGGCTCACTGTAGGCTGTGCATTCACTGTAATGGAGTCATTGGCATGAACTGAATGTTCATGTTGTAATCTAGTGCAGTGCTTTCTAATGAGACAAAGGGTGCATTTCCTCTCTACGTTGATGTGATATTTCTGCACATTTACTTTATAAATAAAGTATTTTGACATTGTTGTAATCTACTTTTACTTCAACAGCCTGAGCAGCTGGAGTGACGGAGCAGCAGCTGATGTGGGTGATGAGCGTAGCTTTAACAGGCTGCTGCTGAGCGTCTCTGTCCGTGGTGCTGAAGGAGCGCTGCTGCTGCTGCTGAAGGCCACGAGAACACAAAGCCTCTCGTCAATAAATCTATACTGCACTGCTCACTTCACCTGTTTACTGCTTCTGCTATGACTACCAGAGCCACCAGAGGAAATGTGTTTTTATGTCTGCAGAAAAAAAGGGAACGAATTCCCTGAAAAGTCAAGGTTCAACACTTTGTGAAGGTACAAAAGTTGAACAGCCTCAGGGCCCTGAGGGGGAACGCTGTGCGATCAATAGGAACTTGTTTTTGACCATGTAGCCTCTGTAATAAAGGCCTTGGACCTCAATGAAGGAGCGTGCCTCGACAAAATTCATGAGACGCTGACTGCGTTCCTGTGCATCAGATCTGAGAAGCTGCTTCGCTCATTTGTTTTATCAAATGGTTTTTACTGTATCTTTACTTCCATTTCCCATCACTGTTATTATTAGAACCATGCAGTATCTCATCTCAAGTATCAGTCTGAAGATGTGCTGTGTGAGTGAAAAGACCAAACCAGCTCTAAATGTACATACTAACATTCACTGTGTGTGTATCAGAGTCTGATATATCTTCCTCCTTTGAGCCATTGAGCTCCATTATTGTCCAAAAAAACTATTAAAAACACATCAATAAGTGACGCTTTCACACTGGCTGACAACACAGACATTAGCTTATTTTGTCTGAATCGCACACACACCGTCCTGCTTACCCAAATACTCATCAGAGCACCAAATGTGGATTAATCCGCCGCTGAAAATAGTCCCCAACAAATGCATCATTTCTTCCTGTTTGAGTAACGTTTGATAGAAACTACTCTTTTTAGAAACTATATATTTGAGATTTGCTTTTAAAGATTTAAGTGTCCAGTAGGAACCACTGGACTTAGAGCGAAGAGCCACAGAAGTCAGAAAGTCCTGAGAGTTAACACATTGTTAGATTCGATATTTTTATGGGATTTGTTGTCAATAAGAGACACATCCTGACTGCACTCTGCTTTAGTCTAGTGCTAGATTTACATTTGCTCTGATTCCATTTGCTGTTTATTAAAATATGGAAATAAACATGGTATCTGCTCAAGTCAATTTGCATTCATTAATGGTTTTCCTTTATGACTGGGATCAACTAATTAGTGTGTATAAAAGCCTCACTCTAGATCACTGCACAATTCCTTCAGAGAGCAGATTAATTTTGCTAAATGACACTGTGTATTTTTTCCTGCTCTGAAAAGCCCGGCTCTCAGAAAGTGATATGATAATGCAAAATGGATGGAAGAGGCCGACCTGATTCACAGAGATGAAAGATTTCTCTGCAGCTAATTAGCTGCTAATTATACCGGGGCACTTCAGCGCTGACTGGCTGAATAATGACATACTACTACAGATTAATTTTAGGCTCTGTGTGCGTATGTGTGTGTGTGTGTGTGTGTGTGTGTGTGTGTGTGTGTGTGTGTGTGTGTGTGTGTGTTCAATTACCCTCCAGCTCCACAAAGTTGGCACACAGCCAGCGGCGAGCAGCCATGCAGTCGTAGCGGTCGTTGAGGGTGAAGAGGTTGGATGGGACGGGCCCGGTGTATCTGCGCTGAGTGGATCGAGCCTGCAGCTGGCCGGTTGTGACGGGTTGGCTCAGATCCACGCCGGTAGGACAGGGAACCTTCAGCATCACATGACACACGGGTTTGATTTATAATGTACACTTCTCTCCCAAAGTGAGTCAGCGGCGGTTTGATGACTTTTCAATAACAACAGAGTCTGATGTCTAAAAGCAGCTGATGGAGGCTGTGAAACCAGAACGTCAGAACGCTTTCAGGCACGACAGAAATCACACCTGAGCTCTCTGAAGGAGTCATGGGACTGCTGTCTTACAGCCAGCTCTGTGATTGTCTCATTGTCTCACCTGGTACTGCAGGCCGGTACACAGGACGAGGTGATCGTAGGAGACCCTGCCGCCACCCGACACCAGGACGTATTGGGACTTCCTGTTGATGCCCACCACCTTCCCGGTCACCACATTGACACATGAGCGCAGAGGAAGCTGGGCCAAGTCTCTGCTGCTGTATGCATGACTGGAGGAAGTGAAGAAGACTCTGCTGGGAACATTTTTCATGAAGCTAATTTTCAATTTCAATTTAATTTTCCTCTAGCGCCACCAGATGATCAAAGTATTTACTACAGCATTGAGAATATCTCAGCAGGGACTGGCACAGAAACTTCGACAGACATTCAGGGGTCCCAGACGATGAATCCTGCTGCTGCTGTGAGGTTCACACCTGTGGTGTTTGGCTTCATGTCTCAACAACACGCATGTCTCCCTCAGTATGACTTTCCATCAGGACTAACATTCACTGTGATTGGTATTTTAGTTTGTGACTTTTTAGTGCTAATTAACATTTTAGTTTAGCATGTTAACATGCTAAACTAAAATGGCGAACATTATACCTGAACATCAACATGTTAGCGTTGCCATTGTGATCATGTCAGCATGCTGATGTTAGCGTTTAGCTAAACACAGCTGTGCCTGTGTGTAACCTCACATATGAATTTAAATCATTCACTGGGAAACTTCTTAAAGAAAATTAACGTAGGAGTGAATAATGTCTTCACTTTAATTACATGAGCAGTGACACAGGTTAAGAGATATATCTAAGTTACTTCACGTTAAGATGCCAACACGTAATTTTCCATTTTCATGCCTGTTACATTCCCTGACCTTGTGGACAGAAATCCGACATCATCGCGGTTGCAGTCGCTGGGGAAACCGTGTGTAGAGATGAGGGTCAGGTTGTTGAACCTCAGGTGAGGGCTACGAGAGAACAAACAACACTGAAAAGCATGAGTGCTTTTACACAGAATCCAGTGAATGCATACAGGAAAACGTGAGAGGAATGTTTTCCGGGGAAGGACGAGTTTCATCTCTGCAAGAACTACCTTCTTCATCCAAACACGTTTAGAAAGCTTGACTAATGTCAGCCATGTCAAGAGGAAAAGAAAGACCATGAAATAAAACTCTTAACATTGCTAACAGGAAGGTCTGTGGCGTGCATGAACACAGTGATACGCCTGCAAAGATGCGTGACCCTTGCATTCCTCAAATATCATTATCATTGGTGCTGAAAATATATGAATATGAGCACAGATAAATATCTTACATGAGGAGTTAAGAAAGATCAAGGATTGGATGTTTGTCAGAGAGTAGCCTGGGTGGAGAGAGCATAGCAGTACAGATCCTGAGGAAAGTGCATACAGAAGTACGTCTGCGGTGAGAAAAGCTCCCATAATTGAAGCTGAAAAGGCCCTGAACCCCTGCGTTACACATTCAGTTCATTTTACTTATCCTGACTGATTAGGCCTCTTATCAGATCTCTGCAGGTGTGTGCAGGCTGTCTGATCAGCATCTCCCTCACTGTCCTGTTAGCTTCGTTGCACCTGTTAGCCTGATAGCGCTATGGCTTGATCACAGTCATCGTTGGGAAGCTTTTACTAATACTGTGATTCCTCTAAGCAGCTGCCTAACACTCTGAAAATTAAACTAACTGATGCCAACGACACTGGAGAAAGACAACAGCTTCCTCAGTTCGTAATGCAATGAAGAAATAGGAGTGAACATGAACAGCCTGCTGCATTTTGGAAACAAGTCCGGTGGACCGATGAAGTTAAAATAGAACTTTTTGGCCACAGTGAGCAAAGGCATGTTTGGAGAGGAAAATGAAAAGAACTCCTCTCGGGCTGCTGAGCACGGGGCTGGATCGATCATGCTTTGTGCTTGTGTTGCAGCCAGTGGCACGATGAACATTTCACTGGTGGAGGGAAGAATGGATTCAATTAAATACCAAGAAATTCTGCAATCAAGCGTCACGCCGTCTGTAAAAAAGCTGAAGATGAAACGAGAGCGGCTTCTACAGCAGGACAATGATCCTAAACACGCCTCAAAATCCACAATGGACTACCTCAAGAGGCACAAGCTGAAGTATGTAAGTTCATTCCTCCCTGCTTGAAGACACATGTTTAAAACTCCCGAGTTGATCACACAAGAATAAAAAATCTCAGGTGCTGAATCAGCGGATGTTCTCCAGCCTTCAGGCGCATCTGTTATTCCTGAGCATGAAGAATCCTGAGCTGCCCTCCTACCTCTTGTGTGTTTACTGTGCACAATATACAACGTCTCTTGTGATGCAAATGGCCTCCTTTGTGGTGGCCTGCAGGACATTACACAGCTGATAACGGCAGCTCCAGCTCCTTCGTCCGGTCAATAGCGGAGTGTGTACCTCGCAGTGTTCAGCCTTATCACACAGACGCCTCTGATCGCCTCCTGCACTGTTCTTATCTCGGCTTCCTGCTAAATTAACGCCCACTGGCACAGATCTACAACACCAGACAGCAAAACGCTGCTAAACTGACTGGATATAGGTTGGATGGCTGTTGTGTTAAATCACTCGCTATCAGTTCGACTGGACAATATGGGGATCCAGGCTGTGAGTGAGAGGACAGACGTTTGTCCACCAGCAGATGTTTGAGTAAACTTAACGTTTCTGGCTAATGGATAGCCTAAAATGGAAAATTACTGCTGCAGCAATGGTTTTCATTATCCATGAACCTGTTGATTGTTTAACTGATTAACTGCTTAATTCATAAAATATGATAAGAAAATTTCCCAAAGCTGACATCCTCAAACTGCTTGTTTTGTCAACCAACCGTCTGAAATCCAAAGATCTTAAATATATGCTGATGAATATCAATAAAACAGCATCAACGAGCAGCAAAGTGTCATGTTTGAGAAGCTGGAAGCAGCAGATTTTTTGCACTGTTGCTTGATAAATAAGTTAAATGATCAACAGTGAATTTCCTGTCAATCCACTAATGGATTCACCGACCAGTTGAGTCAAGATGAGCATGTATAAAAAGGAAAATGTTGAGTAATTCCATTTCCATAAAATCTACAGATTTATTGATCAAACCAGAGTTCACAGAAGGTTCAGTTCAAGAATCCTCGGCTGTCATTTCTTAGCTTTGTGTCTCCAGCGAGTTTGATCCCTGATTCTGATGAGAACATGCAAATAAAAATAATGATCAACCATCAGACAATGACTGTGGTTAAACTTTCCTTGTTAATCTGTGCCAGAAGGTGGATTTATGCCGCAGCACTGAGGCATTAAGGCCCATTATTGGTGTCTGGATGTGCCTGAATCAGAAGCTGTGGATTTGCTCTGTTATCAGCCGGTGACAGACGGCCGTGGTGACCCTGCAGCCTGACCGCGGCGAGCAGAGGGCTGCGTCGCCGCAGAGCTCTTTATCTGTCTGACCCCGTCCCAGCCAGTAATGGAGTTGGGGGGTGGTGCCGGTGCTGCTGGGCTGGATTCAATGAGCACATGGAAAGCTGTGTTGGGCTGGGGGGGTGAAGGGGGACGGACGTTTGGGCAGGGCTGATAAGGGGGGCCCCAGCAGGCCGAAACTGACCCATCATTCACCCTCTCAATGCGTCACCGCCTCGCCATTAGTTCAGCGGACACTAACTGCCTCATTAGTCAACTCATTAGTGACAGCAAACACAGATCGCTGCAGCAGATCCCTGACGGGGGGAAACAGTGGAGTGGCTAATTAAAGGGGGCCAGCGCTGGCCCTGCTGAATGCCAGGCCTCAGACAGCTGCGTGCGCCGGCCCCGGCATCGCCGCCGTGCCAGCCTCGCCATCTCTGAGAGCTGTGAGATCTCACTCGCACAAAACAATGACCCCGGTTGCCTGGCAGCTATCGCCTGCTTCTGAATCAGCAGCCCCGTGCTTCTTATTATCTGCCGGAGCAGTTAATCTCACAAAGGCGGGACGGAGGCGAACATGTAAGATGTCCGACCCGGAGTCAAGTGACATTTCCACAGATTGGATTCCTGGAATAAAAGGCGATAAAGGAATAAAAGAGAAGCTTTGTTGTGTGTGTTGTTGTCTCTTCGGGTTCAGGGTTTGTGGGGACGCTGGAGCATTTCTCTACAGACACATCAGAAACTGTGATAAACACGATCACGTGAATACTTCAGCTGTGTGTTACATCCATCATCATCATCCATCATAAAGTGACTGTCCTCCTGTTAGCTGCCTGCATTCAACATGACATATCCAACCTGTTGTTGTTCTGAAAAATGCCATTTTAGTGTCTGAAGTGTCTGAGGATCTGTGGCTTGTGAAAAACGGGTTGAGTATTTACTGCGGTTGCTAAGAATCAGTCATAATCTGTCATAATCATGTTCACTGCTGCCATTGTCACTGAATGGACATAAAGGCGGGATAGTGGCAAAACCCATGTGACACAGACACAGGAAGTGACTTTAAATGGACTTTGGGAAAAACCCTGAATAGCAAGCAAAAGCATCGGGATGAAGGAAAGGTCGGCATATACAGAGAAAATCAGACCAACTCACCAGAAACAAAGAACCTCAAGGAAGGCTAAACCTGTGTCTGACGCCCCCACCACCACGATCCTGGCGTTAATGGTGATCTTTGGCTCCATGGTCAACTTCCTGCTGATGAGGCTGAGTGCAAAGGGTGCCTGAAACAAACAGAGAGAAGCCAGTCAGTCAGATTCACTGTTTTTACCAAAGCGAAGAAAATCTGGAGGGTATTTTTCACTCCCAAAATGACTGGTGCCACTTCCTGGAGATGAAATCATCCATCAAAAGCACGGAGCCTTAATTATTAATACACTAAAAGCATTAAGAAATTATGTGTCCAATTTTTCCCACTTGAACATCGCAGGACGTAGAACGAGCTTTGATTAAAGCACTTTGCCTCAGCGGAAGTCCAGCTTTCCGGCAAAAACCTTCGTCATCTGTCATGTTTGTGCCACATCAAACGGCGTCCTTTTACAGGTGGTTGGCAAAAGACCATCGGACTTTAGAGAAGATTAAGTAGACGCCTCGAGGCTGAGATGTCTCACAACAGACTCAAACCTCTCCAGTGTTTCTTCTTCGTCAAGCGCTTGTTCTACAGCGAGTTTGGCATTTGCATACTTGCGTATTATGAATCATTTTATCATTTAGAGAGATGTAGAGTGATGACAGGACATGTGCAGAGCGAGGTGAGTCATGATGTGATGAAGGTCCCCGGCCAGTGAACCAGAGACATCATGGTTCGACGTTTAATCAGCTTAAAGAGAGCCTTAACTTCAGGCTGAAGAGCAGCACTTTACTGCCCTCTCTAGCAGAAAGTTCCATGTCTGTTGCACCTGTAACCACCCCTAACTGTGATGTCATGTGGACCAGGAGTACACCTGTGTGTCACTGAGGTCAGCAAAAACAAGGTTTTCAGGGGGTGTTGAGTCACTCTATGTCCTAATGTCAAAATCAAAATCTCCTACTGTTGGACATCCACTGCAACAACATCCAATGACGGTATATTCAGAGCTTCAGCAGAGAATAGCCTCAGGAGGGGAGATGTGTTCTCTGGCGTCCCCTCTCAGTGACGCTGAACACAAACCACGGAGCAAATCAGTGTCCCTCAAAGCAAAGCAAATCAGTATCTGAATGTAATTTCTAGGTGATGTGATGGCAAAACACATTATTTACTGACCTGGAGCAACATCCCCGTCCCTCGCTGTGGTGAGGGGGGCGATGCGGCGCCTTAAACTGGAGAAGCCTGAATTGAAGAAAACATGGCAGCCTTTTCTGAATTATAGCAACACAAGTCTCTAAAGTTTGTCAGCTGAAATAAACACAGTAATTGTCCCTTCACCCTGGAAAAGCTGTGTGTTGATATTCCATTTGCTCTTTTGGTATTTACTCATTTTCAAATTGTATTTATTCCTATTTTCTGCTCGTACCTCCGCCCCGCTGTCTGCTCATTCGTGTGTTAGTATAAAAGTGTTTGCTCTGTAAGTGCAGCTTCAGACTGTGATGAGACAGAAACACAGGGACCAAACATGTGACCTGACAGTTAAGGAACACTTTTCCACAATAATTACAAAAGAGTCCCACAGGAATTAGTAGAACAGCGCGTTCTAATTTCCCCATTCCTCCGCCGCCAAGCATCTCTGGTTCTCGCCCTGTGATCTGAGGCAGCTAATGGCTCCTTCATCATCTATAATTAGGCAGATTGGCCCCACAATGCACCTTGTTGGATGAAAACAGCATCAAGCGAAAAAGGGGGAAACCCGAGGGTGAAATTAACCTTTGTGTAAAATTCAAATAATTTCCACGAGGGCCTGTGTGCCTGACATCTGTCACATACTTAGAGACGTGGCTCTGGGTTTGATTAGCAGGGAAATAAAAGAGCATATGGTCATTCTGTACGGCAGCCTAAATGTGCGTTACAAATATTTTTAATTGTGACAATGAAACAAAAGCAGCTAATGATTCAGTGGCCATGTTTACTTCAGAACTCCTCAGTTTCAAATTAAAACTGAAAAACATTTTTTCTTTTTACTACTTTGAATCTTTTTTTTTCATTGTTTTCAGGACGAAAAGCGACGTAGAAGAGCACGTCAGTCAGAGGGTTTCAGGAGGAACTTTGGAAACATATTTTAGCCTGATGAGCTTCATTAGAGTGACGCTGCAGTTGCTTTGGAGGATTGTGGAAGTGTAAGTCCTGCTCATGAATCTCAAACGTGAACAATAACATACTGATATACAGGAAAATGAAAAGAGAGAAATTAACTTCGAGTCCCAAGAAGCATTTTGGTCCACGACATCCAGCAGTCACACAACACAGAAGTTCTGCTTTTTCTGCTACTAGCGACAAGCTGAAGCTAAAGGTTAAACATTGTGTAAACATTTAACAGTTCACTCTAAGATTCCCAGTCAGTTTTGGAAGAATTCAACAAATGTGGCCATGTAGTTTGTTCTCAAATGAAACGTTCTGGATTTACTTGTGGAGCAGTCAGAGATACTTACAGGAAAATGTTATTATTTCCTCCAGAAATCATCCATTAAAACACTTTTATCAAACGATATCTACAAACCGTATCAGACAAGCACTGACTTTCAGGCTGTGTGACAAGCAGATGATGCATTTTGACATTTATTTGAAATGTGTATCACACGATATATGTAAAAACCCAGTGTTTGTTACTGCGTGTTGGCAAATCAAATGCCACCGTGCATCCATGTGAATACTGCAGAAATTAACCAGATGAGGTATTCAGATGAACAAAGCTCCGTCTCATCTGCATGTGCGGTGGAGCAGGTGCAGCAGCTCTTATCACGCTGGAGACGCCTCACCTTCCCTAAACACTGTGACTCTGTGTAATATGATCCTGCATCGACACAGAGGGAGCAGCGCTTTAAACTTGATTAATCATCCCGAGGCCGACATCAGGAGGCAGAGGCGAAACTCGGAGGCGAAGCTCTTATCTGCACGGAAGCCTGGAAATCACGACTGCCGTGTTCCCGAGGTGGGGGGTGGGGGGGGGGCTGGGTTTGATGGAGTGAAATGAACATGTGAGTGTGCAAAGTGACGCCTCGGGCCTGAAGAGGACGGCTGTATGTGAGGTAAATATTTAAAGTGCAGGACGCAGAACCAGAACACAGAAAACTAACACAGCTGAGATTATCACTTATTCTTTCACCACGTTCTTGGGCTCTGATCACAAAAGCATGAAATAAAGTTGCTCTCAACTATTTGCTTAAGTTACTAGACAGAGACAGCTGGCCCTGAGCGAGAGAGACATACCTCAGCACGCAACAAAAAACACTTTGAGAGATTCAGGGCTGAAGGAAAAACATGTGCCTTGAAGGCTGGCTTGGTAAAAGTGCTCATAGCTGTTCTGTAACTGCCTATTTAATGATAATAACAATAATAAATGGGGATAATATCCCACACTTTCAAATGATAAGCAGCATACATTATAAGGAAATTTGTCGCACAGGATCACGAGACACTGAAGCGACTGTCTGTACCGGTTCCACCGTGTCTGCACCCTCACAATCCTTTAAGTCAAAGAAAGGAGAAGATGTGGAAAATTCTGAGAAACCAAGACGAGCGACAAACAAACTCTCGTTTATGACCAAAACGTGACGACTGCAGGTGAGTGAAGAGTAAGAAAACAGAGAGAGAAGCTGGCTCTCTCACCTCACACACTCGACCAGCTGCTGCAAAAAGTGAGAGTGCTTCTCAGATGGTCAACTTTGGAAAAAACTGTGTGACTCAGCGCTCTGAATTCTGATGTCTCACAGGTGTGTGTGTGTGTGTGTGTGTGTGTGTGTGTGTGTGGTGTGGGGGGGTTTCAGACACTGTTTGTCCCTCTGATGAGTACTCTGGTTGAAGGATACTGACACCGTTAAGGGCTCCCACACAGCTCCAACTGCAAAATTCTATAATCCTACAACGACCTGCGGCTGGATATGATTCACGATGACAGAAACCTTCTCTCCAGTGTCTCATGAACTCTTGACAGTGAGTGTGCGAATCATCACACATCAGAATATGTAAGACATCAGCAGTTTAAAGGTAAAGATTTTCCAAATATTTAGTGGATTTTGGGATGGTCTTTTGTGCATTTTCTGATTTCTGTGTCTGTGAAGGACACGTGTCTGTAAGGAAAGGCCATCAACAAACAGTGTGGCCGTATGGACATCCAGCGCCTTCTATCCTCGGTTTCCTATTTTTTTATCCTTTATCTGAGGTTTGAACAAATTATTGGTAAAATCCATGGCACCGACCTTGGTTCTGAAATAGCCTATCAGCAGTAGTGCTGCTTTCATATCAGCAGGTCACTGTGATAAATCCATAGCATTGTCCATGGCGCTGAAATAGCGCATCTCATTTCTCTGCGTTCTGCCCCTCTCAGGCTCCCTGTGGATCATGCTTCTCCATACAGCATTGACTGTAAGAGCCCACTAAAGGTATAATATCTCTGTTAATGTGAAACAAGGGTGAGAAAAGCTCAGAGGGAACCAAAAAGCTCATTGCAAATGTTGTTTGAGGAACAGAAAATATAATATCACCGTTCATTCCATCATACTGTGTTTTCTGTACTGGAGCCTTCACTCCATTCATGTGCTCAGGGAGAAGCGCCCTCTGTGCCTCTCTGAGCTTTTCCCCTTTGAAACAGCACCGCCTAGTGGTCACACTGCGCTCCCTCTGTCAGCAGCTAATCTGCATTCCCTGGCAGGCTGCCCCCGTCAGCCAGCTGCTGCTGTGCCCACCTGGTCCTCGGTGATCTGTCTGGAAGGGGCGTTGATGCCAAGCTCCTCCAGCGGGTAGATGATCTGGCGTCGCGGGCGGACAGGGACCGCGCAGTTGAAGATGAAATCCAGATGGTGGATGCAGGAATTCTGGGTGAAGAAGAAGAGGGCACGATGTCAGTGAGCTCAGGAAGAGAAAAATCCCCTCAGAGGTTAAGCAGCATCAGTGTGGGGGCTCTGGAGGCAACTGAGAGGCGACAGAGTGATAATGAAGAGGTGAAGAGGTTAGATGATGCAAGGTTTACACCAGTGATACGAGCTGCCTGGAACGCATCACCCAGGGCTTCATCCACTGCCCGGTCAGAGCTAATTCTCTGGTTATCTTCTGCCATTATTCTATTTGCACATCATCATCTCCAAGTCTGGTGCTTGTTTGAGGAAGGTAATTAGCAGAGGAAGTGGAGGCCTCTACACGTTGAGGAAATGTCTTATTATGGTGTGGAGAGGTGGAGCTGGCAGCACTGTCGGCACCTGCTGCCCCGACCCCGGGGACAGCAGCCTGCTGAGGGCCACGCTCTGCAAAAAATGGCCTGTGTAAAGCTACGGCATTTCTACAAGAACAAATCCATCTGTCAGAACAGCTACAGGAGACAGTGTCCATCTTTTTCTGAACCTGAGATGCTGCCGATTTGTTCCCACTTCCAAATGAAAGTCACAGGAAAAGAAAAGGAAAGACAGACATCTTCAAAGCCTACAATTAACATCAAGAACTACAAAAGAAAAATCCAGGTAGTAGAAAGTCTGTCCTAATCTAGAATATCTAATGCAAATTTTAAAGATCAAGACTCCCAACCACGGCTTAGCAGAACTAAAGAGTAGATTTCAACATGTCTTCTATCAGTATTTATTGATGACTTTGAGATAAACAGTGTGGTCGCTTATCTTTATCAGTCAAACATGAAGAGTTGGCATTGGTGTGAATTGACTAACCATGAAAATTTAAAGACACAAACTCAAATATTTCTGCCTGGTTTGATGTGGTCACAACTGCAGTTACTGGTTGTAACAGTAAATGTGGTTTAATACTATAAGTCACATAATTCTGGAGTCAGCAAAACAAAGTACGCTAAATAAAGAAGCTCCTCATCTTATAATACTTTTGAAGGCTGTAACAACGTGGCTGAAAAAAGCCGCGGCAGAGTGAGTTTTATTAGTGAGTTTCTGCCACTTCAGCAAGTGAATGTTTTGTCATGGATGATATTTCTTGCAGTGTATGAACTGAGGATCATTACACTAATGACAATGTGCATCTGAGCAGACATGCACAGAGGCTGGAAGGGGCCCAGTGATGAGGGGCCAATAAGGGCCTGAGGGTCCCTGCGCACCCACCTCCTGGCTGTGGTCGGGGGGGTAGAGTCTGTGGTACAGGCAGGATTTGTGAGCCAGCCGAAGGACCTCCTTAAACAAGTGTTTGGTGAAGCGCTGGAAGGAGGATTTGAGGACAAAGTGGCGTATCTGAGCGTGCTCCTCGTAGCGGTGGTGGCTGAAATAGATGAATTTCTCGATGTTGTAGTGGGCACGAATGAACTCGATGTCCTGACAAAGACAGATTTAATCATGAAGTTAGTTTTCTGTGGATGGACTCCAGACAAGAGGAACATTTCCTGGATATGCAATCAATCTGCTGTTGACTGTAGGGTAAAAACATCTGACATTACAGCAACCTGTCCAAGTTTTTAAAATTAATTTCTGATTATTTTTTAATTGACAGTAAAAAGGAACAGTAAAAGGAAGTGGCTTCACCTCAGCAGCAGACTTTTCTTCAGTCATACTCGTGGTGAGCAGACAAACTGTTCATTCTAGTTAAGATCAAAAAGTTTATATATATATCCTTTTATATTTGATGTCATCTATACTTCAGTACACTTTCAATGCGCTTCAATGTGTAATGCAACCTCAATAAAGCTGTGGAGAAAATAGGGCTTATACTAACATATATTTCTTTTATCAATTGATCTTTTAATTATTTTTGATTTGGAAAAGGAATTCACTATAAAATGTCAGAAAATTGCCTTTTGACTGACCAACAGTACAAAACCCAAATATATTCAATTTAAAATCATATAAAATAGAGAAAACCAATGAATCATCGCTGAAATTATGAATAAATTATGATTTACTGTTGATTGACGGATTCATTTCAATTCACTTGAACGGCCACACGGCTAATCTGGATGGCTGCTGTCAGTTTTCTGTCAAATATCCTGATCCTGATTACATATTTATATGTTAATATGTGGACTTTTATCTTCCCTAGTGTGGATCGAACTCCAACAACACTGGATCCTACAGTTCCCATCATGCAAGTCATAATCACCAAAATGTTTTGAATTGTTTTCAATGGAATTTGGCACTTATTTATTCTTAGAAACAGAAACCAGAAACAACCACCAACCCCTCCAGGTTCATCTGTGAACTGCACTTACCTGCTCGTCTCTCATCATCACTATGCCCACGACCTGACTGTGCACCTGGGCCACGAAGGCCTGCAGCGGCACGCCCTCCTGACAGAACAGAGCAAAATCTGTGTAAACCTACATGTGTGTATCGAACTGAGCACGAGCGCAGCGCACATTCTTGTATTAGTCCTGTGCCATGAATACTCATGAAGTGGCTGCATTCTCATTTGAAAAGTAATTATCAGTTTTGGAGCTGCAGCAGTGACAGCTGGGGTGTCAGTCAGAGAGGAAAATCCGTTCAACTGAATTCTCACCAATCTGTTCCCTGGCATACGTGCGATATTCCTCGTTATTCCAAGACAATCATAATCACCAGCTCAGGTCACACTTGACTGCCCAAAATAATCATCGTTTCATTTTAAAAGTTAAAAGGGCCCAGTTGGAATCTCAACCTTCATATTTTCTGTGTTTACTGTTTATGCTAATTAAAATGATCGACCTTGACCACTGACCATTCTACAGGCCAGTGTCTGTTGTAGGATATATTAAATAATGCTGAACTCAGCTTTTACACATAGACAAAGAATTAAAAGACATAAATGCTCGACTGTTTACTGTATTCTAAGAGAAGACGGGAGGAAATCATGTTTGGTTTCAGAGGCGGGGTCACAACAAAGTCATAAAAAAGAAGCAAGACGGGAAAGAAACTTGTCAATTCTGTATCCTGCGTCTAGAGATATTAATATGAATCTAGCGTGTGACTGATACAGCGTCTTTATTATTCCATTCAGGGTAAAAGACCTCGAGCTCCACCAAAGGGCAGCCTGTAGCCTGAGAGGCAAAACCCAGGGCAACAATACACCACAAGGCACTGGCTGCTGTTTAGGAACCATGTGAGCTCAGAGTAATAACACAGTCATAAGAATGCACAAAAGATATTAGGCTGATGGGTCCAGTAGTAGACGAGATTAGCTGTGAACACATAACACACACAAACACACACACACACACACACACACACACACACACACACACACACACACACACACACGACCAGATGCATGATCTCCTCATGGCTTACATCTGGCAGAGATAATAATGTACTTAATTACTGATCTCAATGGGAAAACAGGATCCTGTCAGCATCGTGAGTGCAGTCAGAGAGAATCACAGACATTTACACAAACAGGGTGCAGAGTGGCTGAAACCAGAGTTTGTTGTGCATGTGTGTTGACTGACCGGGTCTCTGCAGGCCTCATAGAAGCAGTCCAGGTCCTGCAGCAGGGACCCGTTCAGCCTCAGCCCCTTCACCAGATCAGAGACAGCCGGCCGGTCTGCAGCCACAGCCGGCCTCACCTCCATACTCCTGCGGCAACAAGCGCACAATGAGGAACTGAGAGGGACACTGGTCTGTACATGTAATCTTCATCTACAGGTGGAGCCACCGGTGTGTAGGGATGACCCACCTGAGCCCGGTGCGGTGGAGGACGTAGAGCTCATGCGGCAGCGAGCTGGTGGAGCAGTGCAGCACCCTGACAAAGCTCTGCAGCAACGGGAACTCAGGGGACGGCGTCGGTACAGTGATGATGCAGAAGTCCAGGTCCTGACAGACAGACACAAGACACTTTACTGAGCAGATTGGTTGAGTATTTTATTTTTAAAAAGGTAATTTCTTAAAGAATTCGCACAGATCTTAAACTTTCTAAATTTCCAAAACCTTGAAATCAAGGTGATTCAACAACTTTGAATTCCCTCCTGGTGTGTAAAGGAATGCAGTGTTCACATTTACATACTGCGACTTATTTCTTAACCTGGTGCATATCTTGCACATACAGTATTATCAAGTATTCATCTCTTCTGATTGCTCAGATACAGTCATTTTTGGCTTAGCTGATAAACACAGACTTCTTTTCTGGTAGAGAACATGAGCCAAAGGTCTGAAATGTAACATGTAAAGTTGATACTCACAGGGAAAAGATTGAATATGTATGGAATAAAGTCCACTGATCTGGAAGAGAATAATAATAATAACCATAAGAAGAAGAAGTTAAGTAAAAATATGCCTGTGCCAGCAGAGCGTTGCAAAGCTAGTTATCGCTGCAGTGGAACAACTGGCCGACCAATCTGGCTGCTGCCTCCGCCTCAACTTCTCGCCTTCAGCTCTATCTCGCTGTCACTTTAAGCGCGGCCCTCATTAATAACATGCTCACTCTCGGCAGGAAGCGACTCGACTTCATACTCGGTAACAGCTGGGAGGTAAGGAGGTGGTGAGAGGAGCCCAGCGGGAGCCAACTAACAGTCACTCTCCCTGCTTTAACACAGCATATGACTGATGCAACTCTGGACAGCTGCCATCAGCACCTCACCAAAATTTACTGAGAAAATACTGGAAGTCAAAGATATGGAAAACGTTTTAAGATTTATTTCCATTTTTTAACCGACTTTTTTGACCTCTGATTTCTGTGAGTTACAGAAACTTTAGGATTACATATCCTGTATATGGCTTACACATTTTACTACAAAATGTTAAATATATATTTCTATTTACATCTATATAGATAGATATAATATGAATGTTAGTGTCGCTTTGACTTGGCTATTTAAGCACTTTTGGAATTAAAGGATACGGCAGCTCTTAGTCTGTATTGTTCTTACTGTCAGTGAACATCATGAAAAGTCAAAAGTCAGTGATTTGTTAGTCCTTCTCTCAGCACTTTCCGACTTCTCATTTTCAAATACACCGAAAGCTGGCTCATTAACACCCTCACCCAGACCTCATCCTGACTTTACCTCATCTCATAATTCTTGTCAATGATGAAGAACTGAATGCAGAAAGCGTTGGACTTCTCTGAGAGACGTCCTGCTCCAGTCGACGGTGTCTCCTCCTGCTGAGACGAAAGTGACAATAACAACAAACACACCACAAAGTGGACGATATCTGCTGTACCACTGGACAGTGTAACATTTGCACTGTTAATATCATGACTTGACTCATTTTAGCAGGGCGACGCCACTGAAATGCTTCCTTCTTGCGACTGTAAGTTTCATCGTCTTTATCTATCTGACCAACACCTGTGCAGAAGTGCAGTCACGTTACCTGCTGTGAATCTGAGGTTTGGATTTTTCTGGGTTCCACTTCATCTGCAGGTTCATCCTGTTTTATCTGTTTGTACAAACCACCGAACTCACTCAACTCGAAGCCGTGCAGCTGTTTTAAATCAACGTCAGAAGAGACGCTGATGAAGCCGACAGCGACTCCGTCACTCTGGAGAACAAGAACACAAACACATGTAGTCATGCTCATATTTCCCTCTTAATGTCACGTTGTGTGTAACCCAGGATAAAGCAAGATAACAAAATAATAAAATATTTAAAAGACATATTCTGCAGCTTCAGAAAAGTTTCAGGCATTTATCAGAGTAAGGAGGCCAATCCTCTGGGGCAATGTTTGACGGTTTGTTCTGCGAGTGCTGAACATATTCAGACAAAAAGCCCAAAATGCTTCAGATGTCTGGACACAATATGCTCAGTGAGAGCATTTCTTGGCCAAGTATCAGCTCCTATCTGCCATATGCTGCCATGAACACATGTCAGCCCGACTGGCGGGGAGGGAAGAGAAGATCTGTCGTCTTCCAGGTCCCGAGGGAACAGACCCCAGCGGGGTCTCTGACAGTCAGTCAAAGCATCGTCAGTGAGTTGCTATTACATCACGTTCAGACTGGAGCAGTGGATCAGAAATGACTCACATAAGATCAAACAGCCAAGGAGGGATGAGCTGCAGTCATTTTTCTCAGTTTAATAGCTTCGCTGGGCGACTGCTCGAAACCGTTCGGCTAAGATCAAAAATGACATTCCAGTTTACATAAGAAAAAGCCTGAAAGTTGGACCAAACCTCACAAACAGCAGTGTGATTTTCCTCATTTTGTGCCTCAATGAGCTCTGCCAGGAAGTACGGCTGGTGGACTGACAGCAGTTTTTTCTGCTCTACAAATATGCGCATGATGTCATCGTGATCTTCAACCCTGTAACGTGTAAAAAGAGGACACCATAAAGCTCCACCAATCAATATTTTTTATATCGCAATGACTCTCTGTAACGTGAAAGCGCTCGCTGATACTGCTGTGCGCGTTAACAATTATCACTAACTCGCTAATCACCTGGCTGGGCGGATGTGAAGCCTTGGGCAGTGCTCTTGTCTGCTGCAGATGAATGCTAAGCACTGAGGGCCGGGGTCAGTCAGGCGCTGCAGCGGCACAAACATCTCATCCAGAGCTGGCTCTACACAAACAGCAGTCACAAGGCTCATCAGCCTCTTCAAAGTTAGTTTCTGAATAACTGATGAACTTAACAGTGACGTTGAAGCAGTTCTTCACCTAAATCACTGACGTTCGGGCTGACCAGGCAGATGTATTCAAGCTCTGGGACCGCATTAAAGACAGCCCTGCAAAAAGAAGCACAGCAGCAAGGGAATTATTAATGCTGCGTTAACCTTTTTAAATCTACATTCTGTGGTTCCTCCTAACCAAAGCAACTTAGAGTAACAACAGTTTTTAATATTCATGACATTTGGGAGCTGATGACAGAGCCATCTGCACTGCACCACACAAAACATCAAATGTACAAACAGGGCTATATTTTATTCTTCAGATGGTTTCTTATGGAATGACACAAGAGCTGATTGAAACTGAAATGTGGAAAATGAATATTCAAGATAAGAATACTGCAAAACCCTTGCAAATCGCACCAGTTTTATTCGTTTATTTTTTCATACCTCATTATTTCCTTTACGCTTACTGTGGTGAAATTCGGCTGTGCCACAAAAAGGTGGAGGAAGAGTGTGTTCAAAGGCTGCAGAGGGAAGTACATTTAGCTTTAGTTTTCTTGTCATTCGCCAGGTATCAGCTCTATTTTATTTCACCTGATGTAAGAAGTGACTTCAAATTTAAATAGTGAAAACGTGTGAGAATATAGCCAGACTGATGTGATCCTGCATAATAAAAAATAACTCTACAGTGGCTCTTTGCAGTAAGAATTTCTGACTGATACAGACTGTGCATTGTTCAGCTCTGAAGTGTTTCTGCAGGAAAGGCTCCCAGAGAGTCTGATCCACCAAGTCTCCAACTGGGTGATCAAAGAAGGAAGCGTGGGCTAGAACGTCATCCTTTTCACTGGCCAGCGTCACGGCCAGATTGGCTTTCTCTCTGGATGATTCAGGGAGGCGGAGAGGAAACAAGAACCAGAGAATAATGTTAAGATGACAATACAGCACTTAGTGATTTTTTACAAAATGATGGTGGAAGAACACGATCAGTATATCATCATTACTACGATTACTAGTAAGGCAAGATTTCACTGTGGGAATAAAACATCAAAAAGCCTGTACAAACATCCCAATCTACTCTTGTGGCATAAATAATCCACCTCTCTGCTATCCACCTGTATGCTCAAACATTCATATCCTCATTATACCAAAATATATTTAAATACACTGTTTTCATGACCAATGAACTAAGAGTCCAGGTGGACGGTGGAGGAGTTGAGAGGGTTTGTCATGCTTTTCTTCCAGCAAGAAAAATGTGTTTGTAAAGGATCTAATGACCATCTTTTGTTTGTTTTTTGTGCTGCATGCTTACAACACTTAAAAAGAAAAGTTCTATTCTGTTCTCACTCAGGTATTTACATGTATTATTTTCTGTAATACTGCAAAGTAGAGATACCTGCAAACCTCTGCATACCCGGACATATGAATCTGGAAAAATGTAGACAAATAAGCAAAAATGTCTCTACGTTAATATATGGGTTTGTTAACAAACTTCGGTATGCAGATATGGTCTACCACCCATACTATGTTGTCTTTTTTAATTATTTATTTATTTATTTATTTACTTTTTGTTCTTTGCCTTTGTTTATTTGTTGGTCTGTGTCTTACTTGCCCCCACACCCCCTTTTTTTATTTATTTACTTATCTATCTTTTTTTTTTAATATGGTGAGATAAGGATATAATGGACTACGAGAAAAGGTTAAAAAGGGAAAAAATGTTTCACATGATGTGCTGCAAAACCTGTCCGCCAGTTGCTGTTTTTTTTTTGTTTTGTCTTCGCTTATTTGTTGGTTTGCTTTTTATTTGCTTTCCCTCTTTTAATTTTTATTACTTAATTATTTTTTTTTTATTTATTTTTTTTTTTTTATTATGAAAAAAAGGATGACATATGATATGCTGCAAAACCTGTCATGTTTTGTTCTAAATAAAAACTTGAATTAAAAAAAAAAAAAAAAAAGAAAAGTTCTGTCTTACAGGAGATGAATGACATTGACCCTTCCGAACACCGCCCGAGCTGCGGGGCTGATGAGGCTGTCGATCCCCTGAGCATCCGCTGATTCACTTCTCCTGACGGTCACATTTTCCTCTTGGCCACTGGGTGAAGTTAAAATCCTCATTTTCACCTGCACTGGTTTAAAAAGAGCGGCACAGAACCATTTCAGCCGTAATACAAACAACAGCAGCAACTACAACAACAGTAGCTACGATGTAAGCTGTCACTAATTAAAAAATAAAAAACGCACTAACTAAATGTTAGTCAGCCCAGAACTGTCACTTACTCACCTATAACAGATTTTCCTCGAATAAACTACAGCTTTAGTTTGATTGTTGAACTTTCTATTGCGTGAAATTAGAAATAAAATTATAAGTAACGTTAGCGTTAGTTTTCATCGCGGTCTCAGCTAGTTGTCGCAAATTCTGTAACCATAGTAACAGAACGCTGCACCAGGGGTTAATGGGAACTCGCAAGGCATTCTGGGTACTGTCATGGTGGCTCGCAGTGGAAGCGAACAAAACGTTTCGTTACCTGTTGAAGTTTTGTTGTTGTCGAAACATTTTAAGTAAGTTTGGTAACTTTCGGATAAACCTGCCATCAGAATGGCTTCCACTGCGGCGGGAAAACAGCGGATACCGAAGGTGGCGAAGGTAAAACGAAACTCGATGAGAAGCCATGAGCTGAATATGGCTAAGCTAATGCTAACATATAGCGCTACTGATAAAGTTTAATGGGGGAAGCCTTTCGAGCTTCCGCTTGTGTTCGCTTTTAACAAAGTTCAGATCTTGTCAAATAATATACTTTAAGTTGTTATTGTAGGGTGGCACTGTTAGCCTGCTGGAAACCACATGGGCTCGAATAGCAGCTAAGCTAACTGAGGCTTGTAACGTTATTAGCCGGTGTTTTTATCCACCTTGCCGCGCTTTGTTTATGTTTTTGTTGAGATGTGTTTTAACTGTGTTAAGCATTCATGCTGAACCTAATCTGAGGTCCCGTTAACTGATGATTTCTGAGGCTGGAAGCTGTAATGAATTTATCCTCTGCAGTAGAGGGAATTATAGGTCTTGGTCCTTTCCTGTCGCGGTCCTCACGAGAGCCAGTTTCATCAGAGCGTTTGATGGTTTATACGACTGCAGTTGAAGATACATTCAAAGTTCTTGAAATTTTGCGCATTGACTGACCTTCAAGTCTGTATATGGATTACTACAGCAGTTGAATAGGGCTGTTAACTGTATACCAACACTATGTTTGAACAAGACAACTGATGGAACATTTTGCTGACGAATGGAGCGACATGTTAAATGACTTCTTCTTGTGTTTCAGGTGAAGAATAAAGCTCCGGCAGAAGTTCAGATCACAGCTGAGCAGCTGCTGAGGGAAGCCAAAGAGAGGGAGCTTGAACTTCTGCCGCCACCACCAAAACAGAAGATCACTGATGAGGAGGAGCTGAACGACTACAAACTTAAGAAGAGGAAGGTATGTGCATGCCTCTCACTGTCTGCACTCTTTTTATATAAGTGTGCAGCATGTTAGTCTGCAGAAGTGTAAGATTTGACTGAACAGCTCAGATTCTCTTTTCTTTCAGGGCTTTGAGGACAACATCAGAAAGAATCGCACTGTCATCAGTAACTGGATAAAATACGCACAATGGGAAGAAAGCCTGAAGGAGATCCAGAGGTATTGTGCCTGAAGCCAGCTAATAATTTTAATGACTCCAAATGTTTCAGTGCTTTTGCCAAATATGTCATGACAGGAGGGAATTTCTTGATAACAGTGTTATAGTGACAAACCTGCATCTGTAACCTTTTGTACCACGGCGTCACACTGTGTTGAGCCTTATTCATTTTGATATCGCAGGTAAATTTGGCCAATTCTACACGGTTTCTAGAATAGAATCCTTAACGCACGTCTCTGCTGGATCGTTTTCCCCTCATCGCTGCTTCCTCTGGTTTCAGGGCTCGTTCCATTTACGAGCGTGCGCTGGACGTCGATCACCGCAACATCACTCTGTGGCTGAAGTATGCCGAGATGGAGATGAAGAGCCGCCAGGTGAACCACGCCCGCAACATCTGGGACAGAGCCATCACCATCCTCCCGCGAGTCAACCAGTTCTGGTACGAATGGTGTTAACATGCTGCAGTGTTTGCCTTTGCTGGTTTATGTGGGAAATTTATTTAATTCAGGCAGAAAATAAACAAACAGTGTTGAGCTTTTGAAGGTGAGTTTTGGTGAGTGAGTGTGTGAAGTCAGGTATAAAAGGCAACAGGAGAGAAGGGACTTCCAATCTGAGCCAAGTAGAAATAACATTTTGTGATTTATTTGTAATTATTGTTATTAAAGCCTCTTATGCATAAACAAAAGCATTCACCAAGAAAAAGATGAACGTCAGAGAAACGTGTAGATCAGTCCGTTCACTTTTGCTTTGTGTTTGTTTAGTAGAAGTAAAGCCTGCAGTTGATCATCTCCAGAGTCACTTTAGACTATCAGGAACCTTTTTGCCTTAAAAATCACTTAAACAATTAATCGGTTATCAAAATTGTCGCCGGTTATTTTTCAATAGAGCCGACTGTTTGAGTGTAGAATCTTCGTCTTGTGTTGAGTGGGCTGAAAGTGTCTGAGGTTGGACATGTTGTGATACACAAGCCCATGAATCACAGCTCACAGCTAGAAGTTTGTCCTTCATTTCACGTTTACAGACAGAGTTTGAGGAATGAACTCTCAAATTGTTGTGTATATCATTTTTAATTGGATGCTGTTGCTAGGAAACAGCTGTTTTGTTGCTTACATTGAAAACAGGAAATGGGATGCTTGATTCTATTTTGAACCTGTGTTTGAAAAGCTCAATACATGAGTGTGACTGGGAAGTGCAGATGGCGAATCTTTGGTGTGTTTGTAGGCAGCTTTTACTTTTTGACACAGTTATCCAAAAGTCCACCTCTGCTTTATTTACGTTTGACTTTCTGTCATGTAAAAGGTACAAGTACACCTACATGGAGGAGATGCTGGGGAACGTCGCCGGCTGCAGGCAGGTGTTTGAGCGCTGGATGGAGTGGGAGCCTGACGAGCAGGCCTGGCACTCCTACATCAACTTTGAGCTGCGCTACAAGGAAGTGGACAAAGCCCGCACCATTTATGAGCAGTATATCCTTTCCTTGGTGTTTTCATGTGCTGTGTTGTGAGTGATGTCATCACTGGATGACATGTGTGACGGCCTTTGTGTTTTGTAACCTTTGGATGTTCGTCATGTAAAAACTCCTTAATTCCGTTGTACTCGTCATGGTTCACCCCGAAGTGAAGAACTGGATCAAGTACGCTCGTTTTGAAGAGAAGCATGGCTACATCGCTCACAGCAGGAAGGTGTACGAGAGGGCGGTGGAGTTCTTCGGAGAGGAACACGTGGAAGAAAACCTCTTTGTGGCCTTTGCCAAGTTTGAGGAGACGCAGAAAGAGGTTTGTGCAGCCGAGCACAGAACAAAACCAACCTGGAAGAGACTGTATGAGCTCAAATGAGAGCCTTAGTTCGCCTTTAAATTGTGCTGGAGAGTTATTAAAATGTTGATATGTTTGTCTTTAGGTTGTGGGACTAGCTTGTCAGTTGTGATTTAATTTCACCGTTGTCTGAAATGTCTCCTCCTTCACAGTTTGAGCGTGTTCGGGTGATCTATAAGTACGCTTTGGACAGAATCCCCAAACACCAGGCACAGGAGCTCTTCAAGTACTACACCATGTTCGAGAAGAAGTTTGGAGACCGGAGGGGGATTGAGGACGTCATCGTCAGCAAACGAAGGTTCCAGTATGAGGAGGAAGTCAAGGTATTTACAGTGGAAACTAGTGTCTAACTTTCCTATAAAACCCTGCTCATCATCGCTGATTCACATGAATGTAAACAGTATTTAGTTTTTATCAGGTGTTGTTTTCAGGTATAATCTACTGAGTGGCACAGATTCCTTCAGGTTTACTTTGCTTGTCGTTTATTCTATTATTGAGTCCTTAAATCTTATTTTCTTGCAACAGTTTTAGAAATCAGACAAAAAGGAGATGGAGTCTTATTTTCTTCATAGTAGTGCAGCCGTCTGCCTTTTGCATTGTACTATATCGACCTGAACGCAGGAGCCTCTGTTCTCCAGCAGCTGCTTTTGGAAAACGTCCACACTCTCTGGTAGTTAGCGTGAAGCTCTGCAGAGACAGATCTGTCTGTGTGACCAGCAGATGGAAAAGTCACCTCCTGTCCTCGTCACTGATGGTTTTCTGCTTCCGTCAGGCGAACCCACACAACTATGACGCGTGGTTCGATTACCTCCGCCTGGTGGAGAACGACGCCGACCCCGACACGGTGAGAGAGGTTTACGAGAGAGCCATCGCAAACATCCCCCCCATCCAGGAGAAGAGACACTGGAAGCGGTACATCTACCTGTGGATCAACTACGCTCTGTATGAAGAGCTGGAGGTCAAGGTCAGTGTCTAACTTGAATTGATCTTTCTTTATCTTACAGGCCTCTGCTCACTTAACCAGTCAGCTTTTCTGATGAATCAACAATAAGCTCTGCTAAGTATGATGTTTTCCTTTCTGTCAGGATCCAGAGAGAACAAGGCAGGTGTACCAGGCCTGTCTGGACCTCATCCCACATAAAAAGGTACTTTAGATGTCAGATTTACTTTTTCTTAGAATCAATCCTGAAACTCTGTTGTGTCTCTGTACTAAAACAGAATGCTGATATAGTTGATTTAACAGTTGAAGTCTTGGTACTGTGATGACGAGGTTGGCTCTTTGTATGTCATGTTTCAGTTCACATTTGCTAAGATTTGGCTGCTGTGCGCTCAGTTTGAGATCCGGCAGAAGAACCTGCAGGGAGCCAGAAAGATCATGGTAAGATTCACCAGGACTGATGAGCTTTCAAAATACATGGAAAATTATGTTTACGTCAACAGAGCGACCAGAGCAAACAAGAATTTAAGCTGGACGTAACTTCCTGGTTGAAGACCTCTTCATAGACTCAATCGAAAGCTTTAAAGTCACAGGGTCTGACCCAGGGTCGAACCCTCTGACACCAAAGCATCCACTGACTGTTTATCATCCATGTTTGTTTATTTAAGATTTTTGTACCACTTAACTTTATTGTATTTTGGTCTTTTGTCCTCATTGAACACTATGTTCTTTTTTCCTTTGCAAGTACAGTGTTTAAACCAGAGTCAGACTCCTTGTATGTGCACACATACCGGGTCTGATTATTAGAGATTAACCTGCTCTGATATTAGTCATTAAATCCAACACATTGGACCTTTAACCAGGTAAACAGACCACAAGACAACTGGCACACTCTCTAAAACAACATAAGAGCGTAACGTATCTGTTCAGATGCATAAAGAGTCAAGAGTTTCCTGAATATCTAAAGCAAAAACAGGAAACTTTGCAGACACTTTGTACCGAGTCCGATGTGTGACCTCCGCTCGTCGTCGTGTCTCCTCTCAGGGGATGGCCATCGGTAAATGCCCGAAGAACAAGCTGCTGAAGGGCTACATCGAGCTGGAGCTGCAGCTGCGCGAGTTCGACCGCTGCAGGAAGCTGTACGAGAAATACCTGGAGTTCAGTCCGGAGAACTGCACCACCTGGATCAAGTTCGCCGAGCTGGAGACCATCCTGGGAGACACGGACAGAGCCCGCGGCATCTTCGAGCTCGCCATCGGACAGCCACGACTGGACATGCCAGAGGTATTGATCACAGATTTGTTCGTCCAACCATTTTTCAGGGTGAGGGATCATGGAATAAATAAGCACTTAGTGACTGAAATGCTTCTAGTTGTCGACGTCTGTCACTTTCTTTCAGACTGACTCCTTCAGGTTTCCACATAAACAGCAGTTTGTTGTGCTTCTTTTCAAAGCGTCTGTGTCTGTTATCTTTTAGGTGCTGTGGAAGTCCTACATTGACTTTGAAATCGAGCAGGAGGAGTTTGGAAACACCAGGAACCTTTACAAGAGGCTGCTGCAGCGCACTCAGCACGTTAAGGTGAGAATGCACGGAAGCTTTCACCTGGAGAAAAAGCTTCAGACAGTCAGCGTGAAAATCTCATCCTGGTTTCTTTAATCAAGCCACCAAACCACGACTCGTCCTCTTCCTCCCGTGCAGGTTTGGATCAGCTACGCCAAGTTCGAGCTGTCCATCGACAGCTCCGACAGGCTGCAGAGGTGCCGGCAGATCTTCGAGGAGGCCAATAAGAGCCTGAGGAGCTGCGAGGAGAAGGAGGAGCGGCTGATGCTGCTCGAGTCCTGGAGCGACTTTGAGAAGGAGTTCGGCTCCGACAGCACCATGGAGAGAGTCAGGAAGCTGCTGCCCGAGAAGGTGAAGAAGAGGAGGAAGCTGACGGCCGAGGACGGGGTAAGAACCGGATGTTTACTTTTTTTCACTGTTCTGTCCTCGGCGGCAGTCGGCCACAGACGTTCATCACAATCTCTTCTGGTTGTTTCAGTCGGACGCAGGCTGGGAGGAGTACTACGACTACATCTTCCCCGAGGACGCCGCCAACCAGCCCAACCTCAAACTGCTGGCCATGGCAAAGATGTGGAAGAGGCAGCAGGTGATGGACAAGGACGTCCCCGAAAAAGCTCCAGAAGACGAGGAGACGACGTCGGCGCCCTCCGAACCTGCGGCTCCTCCCGAAGAGCCGCCCGAAAACGACTCCGACAGGAACACGGCGGCCGAAGCAGAACAGGAGAAGACGTACGACGATCGAGACGACGACGACAGCAGCAGCAGCAGCAGCGAGAGTGACAGTAATGATGAAGATGATGGAGAGAAGGAGCCGAAACAGAGCAAGAGCGAAGACGGAGAGAAAGATTAGATTCCCCACTGAGGAAGGCGAGGGGAGCGACGCTCGTCCTGGACTTACTTTTCTACTGATACTTTTCTTATAGCAAAAACAAAAGCAGCTCATGAGCAGTCTTTAATGTGCAACCATGTTTCCTTTGTCACTGTGCCATTACACACACACATCAACTCAAACTCGCCTGTTGTCTTTATTTCTAAGTGAAATCTTAATTTAGAATTTACAGGATATGAAACCGAACGCGTATTCGACCCTTTAGGAAATTAAAATTTGTACAATGGGTGGCTCTCTGACTAATCACTGAGGAATGGGAAGCAGGCGCTGACAGTTTAACTATGTACAATGTAACTGAGCAGGACTGTAATTACGCAGAATTCACGTGATTATCAGGACGCAGAGAGCCACGGTCTACTGTTATTCGATGTCTTCCGGTCTGACGGGATGTGGCAGCGGGATGATCGACTTCTTCTCCGTGTCTCTGGACAGAGCTTTCCTCATATCTGCAGGAAGGAAAGAATAGACCCAGTCTCAGCTTTTGGTGGAACAGCGCCCTCTTCTGCCCTGTGTTTTAAAAAATGTGCTGCACAGTTTAATAAAGTGGTAAATTAAAGCCATTAAAAGCGTCAGTTCATTGAATGCAGCAAAATATTAATACACCTCCAGCATCGTTGATCCATGCAGACAGGTTTGGTTTATTTGTCAGGTTTTCTGCTGAAGCCCAAATATAATGGAGGGGAGAAAAATGTCATCTGTGCTGCTCAAAGCTTTGAACATCACAAGAAACCTCAACAGCAACTGACACTTATAATCCACAGAATCCACGTCAGTTTTCATAGAGATGAAAAGTGTTGATAGTGTGTTTTCTCAAGCAGAAAAACAGGGACGTTTCCTAGAAAGTCATGTTGGTGTTGAATTTTTAATGCTTTGAGCAGCACAAACAGTTTCACTCACCTCCATTGTATTAAGTCAGCAGAAATCTAAGACCGACATCTTAAAACCTCTGAGAAATAAAACCAAGTATCTGCAGGAATGATGCCATGAAAAGGAAGATTTTTTTCTAATTTGAGTGAACTAACCCTTTAAATGCTGAACATCAAGATTCAAGATATGAGCTACAGCTTCCCCAAAACGCTCTGCAGAGGGGAGACTTGTGGAAATGCCAGCCCTGTGTTTTAGCTCACCTTTAATCTGAGCGTCTGCAGCCCTGCAGCAGCTTTTTTCAAGGGTCTCATGATCCTATTCATGATCTCTGTATTTCATTAGTTTTTGTCCTTTCTGGTTTCAGTTTAAACAGCTCAGGTACCTGAACGCACCACAGTGGCAAAGACTTCATTATCATTATTATCACTCCAGGGCGGCTGAACAGAAACAACACAGAGCTCAGTGTTTGAACCAAAGCAAGCAGGCTGACAGTTGCAGTGCACTGCATTTAATCTGAAAATTGATGTAAATCCTGTATTTTTCCCCTAATTATCTGGTTTCAGTTTCTCTCACCGTACGCGTCTTCATCTGGCTCTCCGTTGCTGGCTGAGTAATACTCGATCACCGTCCTGTAGACGCTGTAGCCCAGACGTTTATACATGTTCACCGCAACTTGGTTGGAGACTCGCACGAAGAGGTCCACGAAGAATCCTCCTTTCCTACAACACAACACGACATTACACACCTCCGTGACGGCTGTCCGGTGTGGGCCGTCTGCTGTGTGATGGTACAAACCTCTCTGAGATTTCCTCCAACATCTCCATGAGTTTGGCGGCGAGGCCGAGTCGTCTGAACTCGGGGGCGACGGACAGAGCGGTGACGTGACCGTGCCACTCCTCCCGAGCCACAGATCCCTCCGCCTTCCCCATTACTGTAAAAAAAAAAAAATGAGTCAGCCGTGAGGCCAGAGGTCAGAGAGCCTCATGAGCTTTACTGAGGCATTATTTACACAACCAAACCACAGAGATGTATGATGATGAAGCGAACTGTGGGCCAATTTGACAGTCCATTGTGAATCCATTCATTGTTAGAATGTGTTGTCTAACATCTCTGGATTTCACTGTGTTTATCAAGCTTTTCTTGGAAAGAACACTCTCACTGACCACTCAACCATCTAGAGGACACTTACTGTAGCCCATCAGTTCACCACCAGGAGCCTCAGCAACGATGAAGTACTCCGGCCAGTGAGCCAGGTACTGGAGGTAGAAAGGGATCCCATACTTGAGGTCAAAGGTCAAAGAAAACTACACACTTGTGACACATACAGCACAGTGTTATTAGATACACAACAGACAGACAACAAATGCAATTATTAAACAAGTGATTGTAAATTAAATATCATCAGAAGAAATATACCAGATCAAGAGAAGGAGAGATTTATAAGATATATTCACGATATGAAAGCTAACTGCATATGAAATGACACACTGACGTTAGCTAGCTGACTTTCATCTTAAAATGAAGGATACAGTTTCTGTCAAAGGGTCCAGGTTGCTGTGGGACAAAACACAAACATCAAGATTAATGCTTTCTCGGTTATATGTTTTACGAAGCCACAAGCAAACCAAACACAATCGTATCATTTCATGTTTTCTTATTTAACGTTATTCGCGAACGCTGGAGTCAACGTCTAACGAACTTATCTGAACTGTTCGCTAACCTCCTAGATAGGTTAGCTAGCCAAGGGGAGATGCTAGGTTAGCTACCTAGCTCGGATAAGTAGGCACAGATTCTAGTTTTTACGGAAATGACAGATCGTTGACTGATCAAATTAGTGCCGAATTTTCCAGAGGATGCTAACGTTTCACAGAGAGCTTCAGTCAAGCATTAATAACTATGCTTTTTGTGGAAAACAATGGGATTATTAAATTTTCTAGTTTTTTCGAAGGAGTTTGGGATAGCATTCTTTCCAGCAAGCCCATCTGAAGTCACACTGGTTAGCCTGCTAATGCTGCTGGACACCAAAAACGGGATGTACAGACAAGTTTTCCAAACAAACACAAGACAGCTGGTTCGTGAGTATAACACGTACAACACAACTCAAGATTTCACTCACATATTGTTGAATTTAAATAAATCATCGCAGGTAAACGGTCTTAATGTTGTCATCTTGGCTTGCTGCTCTGTGTCCTTTCACCTCATAGACGAAAACAGACATCCACTTATTTTAAAAGGAAAAAGAGTAGCGCCCCCTGCTGACAGGGAGGCACTGCATTTCTAAAGTAACGTTAGGAACAAATACTATCTATTGTGTAATATGTATTTATTTTTGTTGGGCCTGTTCTGAGTATTTTTAGGTTGTGTTTTTTTGAGAGATATAAATCATCTTTTATTTTTATTGAAGGAGGCAAAAGTCAAGAGATCAATAAAGTTGATAAAGTGTCTGGAGGTGGACATGAATTTCATGACAAACCATCCAATAGTTGTTTAGACATTTCGCTCAAAATCTGCCAACCTCATGGTGGCGCTGGAGGAAAAGTCAGGGCGACATCCTCAGGGGACCAGGGCAGAATTTCATGGCCGTCCAGCCAACAGCTGCTAGCAGAGCTGAGAATCCAACAACATCATGTCTCTCCAGACTCAGTGTCCTCATTACTCATTGTGACCCGTTTTTACTAAGACTCTTCCTCTTTGTTTTACAATCAAAACTCAGTCAAACTGACACTGAGTCTTTGGACTCTTGGGTTTCAGAGGCCCTCAGGAGGCCAAATGCTTTTCATGAGGCTTTCCTCGTCCTTTTCCAGCTCCATGAAGGCGCTGCGAGGCAGAGCAATCCACATAGACATCATAAATCTTTTCTGGGACGCAGATTCATTTTCATCTGTGCGAACCGTGTAAATATCCTCAGAGTGGAAACACCCAGTCTCAGCTCCTCAATGAAAGCTCCCCGAGGGGATTCGTGTAAACTGACTCTGGTACAGTTCATCAGGTGATACAATATGAGGAGGGAGGTTCCACTGTGTGCAGGTATGAAGGCTGCCACTGACATCACCTGCTTCCAGCACCAAGCGAAGCACCGAGGAGTGAGGTTCACCTGTGCAAATGGAGTGTCTCCAGGTGTGGAGATTCTTCAGCCTCATCGTCCTCACTGCTGCCCAGAGCACCACACACAGGTAAACACACACATGTAAACACACCCTCCACCGCGAAACAATGGAGGTGAGTGGAATTTAGTTTGCGATGCTCAAAGAACAGGCAATGTTTAAAAAAGATCTATTTTTCGCTTCACTGTGTTTGTGTATTGAACCTGATTTATGTTCCTTATGCTGCTTTGGTTGTTCAGGCCTGACCCTCAGCCCTCCTACCTGCTGCTGGCTCCCAGAGCCCTCCGTTCTGGAGTCCCCACTTCAGTGACAGTCACCATCCTGACCTCCTCGCCGGTCGCTGTATCTGCTCACATTGTTCATGGCAACCAGGCTGTGGCCTCAAACTCCACGACAGTGGAAGGAGGTGAAACCTTTAGTGTCTCATCAGCAAAAGTCTGTCGTCTGATTTAAGTGACTTGCAGTGAAATGAAACAACATTACTGTCAAATTCTGTTTTAAAGGTTCAACCAAGCTGCTGACTTTGCCACCTGTAAGTATGACCTACATCATTTTTAAGCTTTCAAGTTTTCAGCCTTGCTGGTGATGTGGCTCTCGGGATGGCCTCTGACTTTTCATCTAGTGCCATCATTGGGTCAAAGTTTTACTTTGTCCAGTGGTGAGTAGAGCACTGAAATCTCAAGTAAAAATACAATTACTCCCATAAGAAATTACTCAAGTTAAAGGGAAAATTACCATCTGAGAAATATACATACATAAAAGTAAAAAAGTACCTGGTTAAAAAATTATTCAAAGTACACATTACTTTCCATTTTAATATTTTTAGGATGCACAGGTGGGTACAAAATAATGAAAAAACAAAGTACAAAGTGAACTAAAAGCTGTCCTTAAACCATCTGGAGTGCATGCATGGTTTTGGTCTCTTTTGAAAGGTAAAACTGAACTTCTTTTATCCCCAGCTGTTACAACCACTGAAAGTGCTGCTGACATTGAGTAATACAATACACTTTTGCAATAGATGCCTGCAGAAGACTATATTTGGGACTTATTAGTAGGAAAACACAATGGGACCACAGCATGAAGTCTTCCCCTGCTCCAAGTTCAATAAAAACTGATAACAATAGCACAGAAACTGAATATTTTCATGTTTTCAATAATGGTATGTCTAGGCATTCTCCCAAAAAAGTTACCATATGTTTATCTCCATATATATCTATATTTATATTCATGAAATCTAAAAAAAATTGTGCACAATATCCCTATTATGACCGAGATCCTTGATTTGAGGTGAGGGACGATGCCCATAGAAAAACTGCCTAATTGGCATGTTCAGAATTTCATTGGACATTCAAAGCGTCAGTCATCCAAAGACTCAGTTGTGATTGGATGATGTCAAAATAAAGAGAAGGAGGCCCTTCTTTTTGGTTATTGTGAGGCCTATGTGCAGATCGTGATTGGTCCAGGGAGGTGTCGTTTGAAACCTGAGCCTCCGCTGAGTAACTGAAGACAAGATGGCGCCAATTTGTAAATTTTTCCAGAAGTTGTAACCGGAAACCACAGAAAACAAGTGGGAGACTTAATGGTCTAAGTATTTGTATTGCATTCTGGGCCTTTTTTCAATGATACCAGACCGTTTTTATCGGAGTGTTATGCATCTGTGGATCACTCAGGGATGTTATGGGTGAGTTGCGTCAGCGCTGCCTCAGTGTTAAAAACGGTTGATTTTTGTGCTGTTGCCTTCATTGCGCCGCCTGTTGAGATTGTATCCTGAAATCTTTTGCCTCAATTGAGGAGAATCTTAGCTTTGTAACGGTGTTTCGTATGAGAATGAACGTGAACGTAGCATTTGTGTGAATAGACGGGAAGTATAATAGACAACGTTAAATGCTCATGTGACCAGCGGGTGGGCCGTTGGAGCGTTTTGGGGCTACTAGCTACTAGCTAGTCAGTTAAAGCAGACAGGCTAACTTTAAATGGATTTACGATTGTGTGTATTTCATTGAATATGGCTGCAATAGGATCACATTTTTAAAACTGTGTTGGACTAATGTTCAAGTCGGCTGTATCATGTTGCTTTTAGCTGTTAGCTAAATGCTTGTGTGACCAGTGGGTTGGCCGTTGGAGGAGTTAGGTGCCACTAGCTAGTCAGTTAAAGGATGCGGGCTAACTTTAAATTGATGCATCAGTGTGTGTATTTCATTGAATATGGCTGTAAGAAGACCACATTGTTAAAACTGTGTCGGGAAAAGTGTTCAAGTCAGCTACATCATGTTGCTTTTAGCCGCTGTGCCAGCAGACCCTGATGCGAAGGGGGTGGCTGACAGGTTACCTGGAGGCTGTAAATGAGGACACAAGTGCTGAGAATTTTTAGGTTGCTGTACATGTACCCCCCCCCCCACACACACACACACAGACACACACACACACTCACTCAAAACATGTTCCCTCCCTTGAGACACTGTCTGTAAACTGTCTTCCATCAGTGCTGGAAAGGCTTTTGTCTAAATGAAATTAGAAACACAGATTTTTCAGTGCTCAGAGTCGGAGGGGAGGCTTGTGTGTGTAAACGGATCCTTTTGAACTGAACTAGATTAGATCAAGTA
This sequence comes from Chaetodon trifasciatus, assembly GCA_037975065.1. Taxonomy (NCBI): domain Eukaryota; kingdom Metazoa; phylum Chordata; class Actinopteri; order Chaetodontiformes; family Chaetodontidae; genus Chaetodon; species Chaetodon trifasciatus. The sequence continues at coordinate 15,520,770 of JBBMOE010000007.1, read as the reverse complement.
AAATTCAGACAGATGTTGAGCAGATCCAAAGTTAAAGCCTCTTATCTGGACCACAGCCCGGATTTCAGTCTGCCATCCTTCAGTTTACAGACACCTGAGAAGCTTTTAACTCGGGTTGGGGCAGCTTCAAAAGCAGATTTCTGCAAAGGTCAGTCAGGGTTTGGGTGTCCTGGGTTTCCATTTTTACTCAGAATGATTGTTTGGTGTATTCGTCTGCAGAGGTTTTTGGTTCGCAGAATTACGAATATTTCTCAGTTAAACCGCTCAATGGAGCTAAACCATGTCCCCCTGCAGATCTACGAGAGCGAGTCCAGCTACTGGCACCCTTACCGCCTGGTGGTCAAAGGTCATGTGGGTAACGTTGAGGTTTTCTCCAACTCGACACAGCTGCTGTTCGACCCCAAAGCTCTCTCCACCTTCATTCAGACAGACAAACCGAACTATCGGCCCGGGCAGGAGGTGAAAATCAGAGTGGTGTCCATTCACCCCGACGGGAAACCCGACATGAGCCTGGTGGACATCATCATTAGAGTGAGTCCCACATCAGTGTACATTATACATATGTGTAATGTGTACTATACAGAAGGTTTTAGGTAAACTACTCCTTTAAGGGTGTATTAAGCAATCTCTTTGCTTGATCGACCTCCAGTCATGATCAGCAGGAATATCAAACACTCTACTAGAACTTGATAGAATGCAAAATGCTGAAATAATGAAACATGTTTTGGCCTTTCTGCTGGTTCCGTGACTGACCCCCCATCACTCAGCATCATGTCATGTCTCTCTGTCCACGTTCCACCTGATCCAGGATCCAAGGGGAAACCTGCTCAGACAGTGGCTGGCTGTAGACAGCGTCCTGGGGGTCGTGTCCAAAGAGTTTCAGCTGTCTGAAAACCCACCTCTGGGTGAATGGACCATCGTCACGGCAGTCGGTGTAAGGCCTGCTGTATCTCATACAGTCATATCCAACCTTTTTTTTTTATACTATTCTCCGTCTGTGCAATGTATTTATTTTACATTTTTAGCAATCATACATACTTAAAAGTTTCTTTTTTCTTTCTCCCTGAGGCTTGGCCGTTGTTCTCTTAGCTCTGTGGTTGTTGTAACTGCATACTTTTCTAGTGTAGGATGAGGCTGTTTAGCGTAGACCAAAGGCTTGTGCTCGGGTCTTCACTGTGCCCTTATCCTGTGAGATGAGATGTAGGCCTGCTCTGTACCCCATAAAATCGAGAAGGCCTTGCATTCCCTCATGAACCTTTGGCGACCCCTGGTGGGAGTTATGACCCCCCACATTGGTAACTAGTGCTCTCAGTGTACCTCACTGGTCTTTTAAAGGACTGCAAGAATCCACCACAGACTCCTTGAGATGAAATTGAAAGTTGGATAAACTGAATATGTTTGTAGGAAAATATTCATTTCAAGGTTTCAGGTTTTGTAGTTTTCAATTTACTTGTTCTATTGCTGCATTCTTCCACTTAATTATAAAAAGATTTTAAAACAGAGCACAAGAAGTTCCTTATTAAGATACAGATGTTTTCAGTGTCCTGAAACTAAATGACATAACCTGAGATACACCACTGAAAGAGCCCAGCTAAGGGAAAGCAGGTGGCTTATTCTGCAGACCTGAGACCTGGACTCAAGTGAAACATGAAAACTTGGACTCTGCAGCTGTGATATTAGACTTGACAGTCCACTAGAATCTAGAGAGGTGGTGTTGCATCGTAACGGTGATGCTCAGCTATCATTGACCTGTGGTTTGATAACAAAGACTTAGCAAAGGTCTCAAGGAGTCAAGATTTTCCATGAAAGACTTAACAAGACAAAGAATCAACTCAAATGGCCCGCCGAGGCTCACCATACAGTAGAAAACAAAACTGAGAGCTCCTTCCCACTCGTGAGGGACACATGTAAACGTCTTGTTACCAGCATCAAAAGGGTTATCCTCTGTCTGTTTTACAGGGTGTATCGAGTAAGAAGCATTTCAACGTGGCTCATTATGGTGCGTATGGTTTCTCTGACCATTATAATAAAAGCTGGATGTCTGAAGGTAGAAATGATCTTCTTCTCTTCCATATAAACATCCTCTGAAAGCTTAAATAGTTAACTGGAAAACTTGAAAAGTATATCCAGTTTATGCTGCTTTACTCCACTACAGTTCAGAGGACTTAAGTACCATGAGCTGAATACTTCTTCCACCAATAGCATCACCCAGCTCTAAAGTCCGTTGATTGTGTGTGTGGTTGCAGTTCTGGCAAAGTTTGAAATTGTGATCGAAGTTCCAGATGTGATTTATCATGAGGACACTCTGTGGGGCTCCGTCACAGCAAAGTGAGAACCTTTCTCTCTGTGCTACATATTCAATGCCATTTCGGCACTTTCACATATATTTACATGTTTGTGTAGCTTCTTTAAGATTATTGTGTTTTCACCCTCAGGTACATGTACGGCAAGCCTGTTCAGGGACACATGAATATAACGTTCCTGCATCATTTTCATGGTATTGAAGACGCTTATGAAGACCAGAGAGAGGTGTGTAATTTCTTTTAAAGTTCATGTGATTTGAGAGCAGGGTTAGGGCTACGTTTGAGTCTGAGTGGAGATCCTTAGTGACGTCGCTGCTGCTTCGATGTAGATTAACGGCACCGCAGGCTTCATGTTTGACGTCCCCGACTACCACCCAATGAACAGAAGAGCTCTCGAAATGGTCTTCTACGACGGTTACATGGATGATGAGTTTCTCACGATTGTGGTGCATGTGACTGAAGACCTCACAGGTAATCAGCGTTTCCCAGCCACAATTTGATCCTTCAGCCACCCAGCGAGGATCTGTCACATCACACCACATACACAAGCTGGAAAGGCTGAAAATATCCTCCTCATGTCCAACACTTGTACTGTGGCGTGTAATGAGCGCTGCAGTGCCACCATCACTAATTATCAAGTTTTACTGATGTTGTGTGTTGATGACTTCGCTGTGGACGCTTCTCTTCCTCCAGGTCTCACATATAACCGAACGGCAAAGGTGTCACTGGCAAAGTACAGATATAAAGTTTCCTTTGATGGCTATCCCCAGATATTAAGGCCCTCTCTGAACTTCACAGCCAGGGTAAGGAAACTAAATCTTTTGCAGAGTTTCAGTGAAATTTGTCGCTAACATTTCCCTTTCTGATTAAAGATAAGTTACTTTATTAAGTAAAATGTTTTTAGTTGTGTTGGGACTCTGCATGCACGTTAGCTGTTTTCTCACTCCAGCACCCTCAAACTAATGTTATCACAATGTGAATGTTGATGAATGTACACTCTCCTCTCCTGAATCAGCAAACAAACTATTATCCTAATTATCAAATTCAGATGATACATTGAGTGACACTTAAATTTACTTTTTGCCTTTATGACTAGTTTACATTACAAAGTGTTGTCGACAAAGTGTCAGTTTCACATTCAGGATGAGTTTTCTCCAAGCATGTCTGAAGACAGCAGCCTCTTATTGCACATTCTGCACAGCACACGATGGATTTTAAACACTGCTCTATATGTCTGCATAAAGGATTCAGCTTGAAAAGCATATTGTTAATAGTTTTCTTTGATTTTGCAGTTAAAAATATCTACATACAACGATCAGCCGCTGTCACTGGATGATCAGCGAAAGACCGTTCAAGTGTCAGTGATGCAACGGAGGCAAAGTCCATGGAGTTGGAAAACAGACCAGATGGAAGAAATGGTGCCTCGTAGATTAAACGCGTCAGATCCTTCAGGAACTGTGCGTCGCCGTCCTGAGGAGATGCCGCCTGAAGATATGGAGTTTCCTGTCCCTGCCGATGGAGTTATACCCCTCCACATCCAGCTCATGAATGAAACTGAAACACTCACAGTTGATGTAAGCTGATCTTTTTATCACCTTAAAACTCGCCCTTTGTCCCGACTGCATACTCAGTCTCACAATGTATTGAGTGTGTAGTACATTCAATGTGACAATGGCAAAAGAACAGGACTCTTCTTTGAAAGGAAATGTACACTACAGTATCATCTGCATAGAAAGGAAACACTTTTTCAGATTTCTGCAGCCAATTGGGGCCAATTGAAGCTTTTTTTTTTTTTTTTTTTTTTATTGACTGGGATCATCTTGATAAAGCTGCATCTGATTCCAGTCCTTTGCTGATTCTAAACCTTTCTAAGGTCAACTAAATGTGCACTATTCAGCTCTTTTAAAAGTTCTCTGGAGTTTTTGACCTCTAGCAGAACAGTGGAGCTGTTCTATTAATTTTTGTTTTCTCACGTGTGCACGCACATGGATGCATATACTTGACAAATTGGCTTTTTTTATGAGGAAGGAAATGCATTCAACACCATTTTTGAACCTCATGGATATACGCAGTGTGTTTTGGTGGGTAACGCTGAATGTGAGCACAACTTCTGTTTACAGGAAATCTCCACAGGGCAACCTCAAATTAGAAACTCTAACAGTAACGCCAGGTAATCAATATTACTGGGCTCATACTCTCATGGATAATGTTATTGTGTCAGAGCATTATGGTAAGTCTGAACTATTAGAGGACCTGAGCTTTTGACCTAAGTAGGAAGTGAAAAAGATACAGGTGACACAGACAAACAGGCTTTTAAGTTGCGGGAGACGCCAAACAGATTTTCTACAAGCTTACTCGACATCAGGAGAGAAAACTAAACACTCTTCAACATATTTATCTGTTTTTTTTGGTTTGTTTTAAGGCGTCTTTTGAGGACAGCCACAACACACTGCAACTCTATAGGACCTACACATCCCCCAGTCACTCCTACCTGCAGATTCAGAAACCCTCCAGACCTCCAGAGGTAAGGCCGAGGAGCAGAAGGAGCTCAGTATGAGGTTACATCAGTGTCACATGGTCCTGTCTGGAGATAGTGGTTGGTCAAGCAGGGTGTGCATGTACTTACTGTGGCCCTTAGCACACTTCCAAATACACACACACACACACTTCTAAAATAATCATTAAACATGTTTCCTCACAATCCTCCCTTCGTTCAGGTTGGTTCACCTCTCCTGCTGCAAATTGAAAGGAATTTTCCAGTGACTGAGATTTACTACTTAGTGAGTACCAGATTGCGCTTGATTTGATTTGATTGTTTGATTGATTGATTGATTCAGTCTTCCAAGGCTTTCATTTACTGTCACTTACATTAAGTGCAACTGTGGGATAAACTTGAATTTTCTCATTTTGTTTGCCCCAAGTGGCCAAAAAAATCATTTAATTTAAAGGCCTAAGGCTCTGTGTCTGTTTCGTGTGTGTGAAGGTGAAGTCCAGAGGTCAGGTGGTGTCTGCAGGGAGAAGCTCTGGTGTTCTAGCTCTGGTCCCAGAAATCAGCTGGGCTCCTCTGGCCTCTGTCATCATCTACTGCGTGCATCCCAGTGGAGAGATCGTAAACGACGTGACGCAGCTGGCCATCAGCCAGACTTTACAAAACCAGGTGACTTACACACACAAGATGTCGTGCTATTGCAGTCTGTCAGACAGAGCTCAGCTCATGACCAGCTTCTTTTTTTTGTCTTCTCTGTGGTTATAGACACTTTTACCGCTATTGAGACTCATTTGTCTTGATGTTTGACCATACTTTAGGCCAAAAGCAAAATAACCACCTATGTAAAGCATGTTTTGGGGGAACGGTGGTGTGCAGTGGTCGAAAGCTGGCTAGTATATGACTGACCAGCCTCTGATTGGCAGGTGTCTCTCAGCTGGGACAACTCGATGAGGAGGCCAGGTGACGAGGCCACACTGAGGGTCAAAGTCGCAGAGCCCGCCTCTCTGGTCGGGATCCTGGTGGTTGACAAGGCAACCAAGTGTGGGGGATCAGGCAATGATATCACCAAGGAGACGGTGAGAACAACACCCGAGTCATTGCTTCTTCATGTCGCGAGTTTCATTGTTATTTTATTCTGATGCCAAAATATATCAACATATGTGCAAACTAGAGATGGTGAACATTACACCTGCTAACCATCAGCAAGTTCGCATGTTCACATGCTTCTTTTTTCTCTCTTATTTCCAAAGAGGTGTTTGTTTCTTAATGGAAATCTGGAAAGGATTGTGCAGTGTGTTTTGTTGGTAGTTTCTGTGCTCTGAGGAAGACCAAAAAGTCGTCTGCTTGCCTTTGAGGCAGCAGCGCCGAGAGTAACGCCATTTGGAAACGCTCGAGGGGTTGAAAATGTGTCTGTTTCCACTTTAAACATAGTTTTTCAATGTGAACACTACAAAACTAAATTCCATTCGCCTCTGTTGTATTGGGTGAAGAAATCTAACTTTGGTTTATTTGTTCATAGCTTTGGTTTATTTATTTGATTTATTTGATGGACATCTTGCTTTTATAGATTCAGAAATGACGTGTTAACTGAGAATATTTGTTAACTTGTTACCAAACAGTGAAGCAGCTCAGTGTGACTTCAGTCTAACCCTCAGTCAAAGAGATAAGTCTAGAGGCCTTGAGTCACGGTTCCTGTTTCGTTGTGGTATAACTCATGTCCAGTCCATCCTGTGATCGCTGAATACCAGAAGCTCCCCGGGGTCGTCTCTGGTTTTATATTTTCTAACAGTCACAGTTTTCCAGCTATATGTTCTCAACACTTACACCCATATTTTTCTGGTGTAACACCTCCTGCAGATACTTCTGTGAAACCCAACCTGCAGCCCCCCACCCAAGTATCGGTTCAGTGTGAACTGAGGCTGTTTTATCTCAGCTCGGTCAAACAGGTTTCAAACAATAAGAGTTCTTTTTGTGTCATGGTCTGTTTTGTTGGTCTTTGTGGGCTGCAACAGTAGCGGCTCTGAGGATGTCGCCATTGTTTTCACAGGTGCTGAAAGAGATGGGGGAGTACGGCGCTTCCATGGCTCACGCCTACTCCGACATGGGAGATCCATACTCCGTCTTCAAGGTTAGCCTCCCCAGAGACACATCACATCTGTTTGCTCTGTCTCTACAGTGTTGTATTAACTTCCTGTTTACTCTGGAGGAACTGTCTCCAATCACATTTGATCATGCTTTAGTTTGAAATCAACTGGCCCTTCGAACAGGCAACATCGCCCTCTAATCCTGATGTAACGCACCTTTAAGCTGCCTTTGAATCCCCCCCCCATCCCTGTGTATCTGTCTGAGTGTGACCTGACCTTATCTATACGTCTGCATGGGCTGACCTACCTTGGCTGGCCCAACTGGCTTCACAGGCAGAGAAAACTGTCTGTCAAAACTGTGCTAACCTTCATTAGCTTTCCAGCCAAATGTGGAGTGAAATACGTCTTTTTCACGTCTTCCATGTCTCCGTGCAGTCGTGTGATCTTGTGGCGTTGACTGATGCCAGTTTACACATGACGGATCATCAGCTGATGCCTATATTACGTAAGTTTTAAAAATCAACCTTAATCAAAAGCTCACCTTTCACACTCATTTTTTTTAATGTCAGTTGTGGCTATGAGATGCTAACATAACTGACACTCGTCTTCTAAACAGCAGGGGAGGGAATACATCCCCTCGTCCAGGTAGACAGTCCGAAGATGGAGCAGCAGCCGGAGCCTCGGGAGCGCTGGAACTTTCCAGAGACCTGGATATGGATGGACACCGACACAGGGTGAAGCCTCAGGACATGAGCCTGTAGAATGACTGAGTGAAACTTTGCCCCTTTCTTAATCATATATGTTGACTTTTCTGTTTTCTCTGTAGTTTTAGGTGAGGAAACAACTTTGGATCACTTTGCTTTAAAGGTTAACTTTAAAAATCATGTTTATTATCTTTTTTTTTTTTTCTTTTCACAGTAATTCAGACTCAACAGAAATAACTCTGACTGTACCAGACAGCATCACAACCTGGACAGCCACCGCCTTCGTCATGTCTGAGAACCTGGGCCTGGGCATCGTAGAGGCGCCTGCAGAGGTATTTACATCACTGCAGTGACCTTCTGCAAAAGAGACAAACCAGTTCTGCTGAAAAACACCTGGAGAAAACTCTCCAGACCTTAAAGTTTGCTGTTCTTTCTCTTTTATTACTTTAAAATTTGAATGACTTTATGATCTCTGTTCAGGTTGTTTCAGTATTATTTTACTCTTCCCTCCTTTGACTTCTTGCATTAACTTCTTGTATTACACTATAATTATAATAAACTTTAGTTGGACATTAAATGGATAAAAATGAATGTAGAATAAGATGGTTATATACAGTAAATGTAAGAACGATGCTGGTATTAATGCTGCTTTCTGTTGCTGTATTAGCGTCGTGTGTTGCCTTGTTAGTGTTGTTTAGTCTAAAGTTTCCATGTGGTCCTCTCGCAGCTCACAGTGTTCCAGGACTTCTTCCTGTCCTTGAATCTTCCGGCCTACGTTATCCGAGGAGAGGAGCTGCTGCTGGAAGTCATTCTGTTCAACTACCTCCCACAGGACCTGGAGGTCAGTCTGCTTCTCCTCTCACAGCTGGGCGGGATGAGAGTGGGTGGTCTCCAAAGAAGCTTGACTTCCACAGGGATTGAGATGGTCACTACACATTGTTGAAGGTGTTGGATGATTAATAAGAAGCCAGTAAACTTGACAGTTCCCATGAAGGATGCAGGAGGCTGGTGCTGGTCAGCTTGGGTTCATGGTGGTTATGAGGCCTGCTCACGCTTCATGGTACACATGCGTATATGTGTATATATCTGCTTTAAATCCATCTGTCCAGGCTGACGGTGTGATGTATGTCAGTGTGTACCAACAGCAGAACCCACAGGAGCTGCATCACAGCTGCCTGTTTGAGGAGTGAATGTGGTTCACAGGGTTAATGAGGTTGTTTCAGGCGTCAGGTTGCTGTAGTGTCCTGTACTCAGTGGTTTTAACATCTTCTACAACTCCGCTGTCACCTCTGAGGACACAATAAACTAAAGACATGACCCAGGTTCTCTTTAATCCTCCAGCACATAAAAGCGACATAAGAGAGCTCATTGAACCCTCAGAGAGCCGTTGTTCTTAGAATCTGTGGCTTAATTTGATATTTGGTTACAATAACAAACCTCCCACACTCTTTGTATCCTCACACCTCTGTTTAATGTGATCTGGGTGGATTCTCTCTGTCTTTGTTGGAAGGTCATGGTGATTGTTGCACACAGCGACACCTTCGAGTTCGTCTTCCCGGACAATGAGGGGCTCTCCGTGCCCACTGTTCGTCATGTGTCTGTGGGGAGTCAAAGCGGAGCGTCCGTCCTCATTCCCATCAGGCCGCTGGTCCTCGGAGAGATCCCCGTCTCTGTGAAAGCCATGTCGTCTGCAGCGTCCGACCTCGTCCGCACGACGGTGCTCGTCAAGGTGCTGTGAGAAAGTCACACATGAGGCGTCAGCACGGGGAGGTTTAGATAACACACGAGGAGATTAGACAAATAACAGTGAGGAGAATCAGTTTTATTGGCCAAGCACAGTAAAAAGCAGTAAACACAGCAAATAACACACAATCACAAAGATGCACTCCATGCTTACCAGCTCTCACGCTTCTGGCTTGTCACGTGCTTTCATGTCAGAACTCGTCAGGATGAGTTCAGCATAACTTTAACTTTAAAATGCAGGTCCATTTGTATCACTATACCAGCATGAAATGAGGGGTTACAATGAAGCATTGTAGCCATTGTGCTTATGAAAAACAGGGTTATTGACATGTTGATTCACACAAGATAGAACGCTCACTTCATATGACTTCAAGCCTCATTTCTATAATAATGAGGCTTCCACATGAACTAATAGAAGAAGAAGAAGACATACTTTATTAATCACCACACAACATGCACGTCATGCTTTTTGGTGAAATTGTTCCTCCGCATTTGACCCATCCTGGTCCGTCCTTCCTCCGCGGCAGACCAGGAGCGGTGGGCTGCCAGCCGACAGCGGCGCCCGGGGACCCAGTTCCTTCTTGTCACCATTCGGTCAGGTGGTGATCTTCTTGCATGTTTTTAGTGTTTTTTTTTTGTGGACAATATCCCAGGTGAACACGGGGAGAACATGCAAACTCCTCACAGAAAGGCCCCTTTCCTCGAGATAAAGGGCAGCAGGCACTGACAGCATGGCGGAGGACACGCCCCCCAGCGCGACTGTGAGGTGACAGTGTTACCACTGAACCACCGTGCCACCAAATAATAATATATAATATATAATGATAGTGGATGAAATGCAGGGATTCCACTGAGACTGACTGATGTTTTACTTAAACTTTGTTATTCATGAAAAGTTTTGGGGGTACAGCCAACATGATCGTACTTCTACTGAAACTGAAACTGTGAAGTGATCAGTCGGATCAGAGGTTCAGCATCTTGCTCAAGAGAGCACTGACAGTGGGAGTTTAGCCTGTCGGACCGTGTTTATCAGAGCATCTGTCAACCTGCTGCAGCTCCAAAACAAAGTGTTTCAGAGGAAACCAACCTTCATCTGCTCCACTGAAACCCGAGAAATGTTGATATTGTTTTACAGCTCTGCCTTTCCCAGAAATGTTACTCGCCGGGTTTGTTTGTGTTGTGTTTTCATATTTCTCCGCTGTTGACTCCGCAGCCCGAAGGACTCGAGCAGTCGTTCTCCACCTCGCTGCTGTTCGAGGTTTCTCCCGCGCAGTCGAGCCTCTCCGGAGACGTGATGTTCACCTTCCCGGCAGATGTTGTGGAGGGCAGCGAAAGAGCTTCGGTGACGGCCGTCGGTATGTAAACACACCAAACGAAAAAAACCTGTGTCACAACCTGGTGGGAAACAAACACAGATTCACATTCAGATCAGCAGAGGTCTGATTCCTGTGAAACAGCAGAACGACCACTGAATCCTGACTGACGTTACTGTGTGATCAATAAACACAACACAACACCTAATCCATGTTCACGGGTCATCATACTGAAGACCCTCATTTAAATATATTAAAAATGAAAATCATGACTTTAATTTAGATTTTGGCCTGTAACAGTGAGTGACCAAGCCACAAAGGCGGCTGTGCTTTTAGATTGTAGATTTGATGGTTTCAACACATCATCATGCTCATATGACTGAACAGTATCCCAGTGACATGCTGAAGGCGGACCTTCGCTGTGCCGGCGCAGTCGACCTATACATCCATTTTCCCGGTGCGGACGGGCTGCGTGATTTAGTTTACAGACGTGGTTTTGTTGTAATGGGTCCAAAACTGCATCGACAGCACAAACCTGCAGTTTGCCACACGTGTGGACTCCGGCATGTGTCAAGCAGTGTAGACGACATGTGTGTTGTAGACAACATGGATTACAGTAACCAGAGGTAGTTTCCTCATGACACACGTGTTCAGACAGCTGCTTTTCCGTGTAACAAACTGCAGACGTTCAACATGAAGCACACATGTGCAGCACAAGTGTCGGCACGCTGAGGTCATACTTTCCTGCACACGGCAGGTGTGCAAAGAAAAAATAAGAACAGTGAGAATCAGCACCGGAGTGATGTTAAAGGTTAAGTGTGGTGTCAGCGGTGAGGAAGAACCTTGTGATGAGCAGCTGGTTGTAGTTCGTCATGTGATCAGTGGAAGCATGACTTCACACTGAACTTGACCTTGTGCTTCACAGTTTGCAGGTAACATTTCAGAACACATTGGTTCAGATGGCAGCAACCACCTGCTGAACATGCTGATGGAGAGGATGGAGGAAAAGCTGCGTAGCATCTGTTTTCAAGCGTTTAACTTACCAAACTGCCAAAACACTGCTGCAAAGAGACGCTATAGTCTCATCTGATGTTTTTAAATTTTCATTCTTAATGCTCACGAACCCCAAATGCCAAACACACAAGGACTTTCCTATGAGAGAAAGATGGCTGATAGTGAAGCTCGCTACAGCAGAAAATCAGCGAGGCTTCAGGCGTTGTTGCAAATGTTGAGCAGCCAGATGTGTAACCTCGTTGCTTTTCAGTTTTTCCACCAAAAAATAAACACAAGTCAATGAGTTTGAACTGATTTTCCCTCAGAGTTAATGTCCTGATGCATCAGAAAGTTTTCCTCCTGCAGCAAGAAAACATTAATTGTCAAAGAAGAAGTGAAAAACAGAACTTCTGACGATTATTTAAGATAACTTTCAAGCCTGTATGCATGACTCCGCTCCTTGCTGTTGCTCATCATGTCTGATTTTTCTGGTTTCCATGGTGACAAAGGTGACATCCTCGGTCCGTCCATCAGCGGCCTGGACTCTCTGATCCAGATGCCTCATGGCTGCGGGGAGCAGAACATGATCAACTTTGCTCCAAACATCTACGTTCTGCAGTATCTGAGTGCTACCGGACAGGCTGACGAGGAGACGACGAGCAGAGCCGTATCGTACATGATGCAAGGTGAGATACGGCCATGTTACGTCACATTAACACGTAACCCCAACCAGCTGTCCTGCGTCAAAGTTCGTTTGTCACATTTTAAGATTTTTCTTTTGTATAATCATATCTCACTACAAAATGTAAGAAACGTCCATCTTCACATGCTGCCTTTGAACCAATAATCCCACTTTTTCTTCATGATGAGTCTCCTGTTTAAGGACTAATGTGTGTATTTCTACTTGTAAGAGTTAGCGTCTCAAAAATGAGACAGAGTAATGTTGGACTAGCATCAAGGACAAGACGCTTGAGTCTACAGAACTCTTGCTTTACTGTATTTTGTTCAGAGTTTTTGCTTCTATTTTGTAAAATAGTCTGATTTTAGGAGATGAATTTTTGATGGTAAAAATATTTGTGCACATGCCCAGAAGGGGATTTGACTGCAGTATAATCTCTGGTGTCTTTCTCAGGTTATGAGCGAGAGCTGTCCTATCAGAGAGCAAATGGTTCCTTCAGTGCCTTCGGAGACCAGGACTCGTCTGGAAGCACCTGGTATGTCACCCACTCATACAAACATGGAGCTGAAATCCTAAGAACACGGTGCCTCTCAGACACACCAGTGAAAGGAACTCCATCTCTGCAGGCTCTCTGCTTTCGTGCTGAGGTGTTTCCTGCAGGCACGGCCGTTCATCAGCATCGACGCCCGCGTGCTGCAAAGAGTGGCGGCCTGGTTAGGAGCCCAGCAGGGGGCTGATGGGAGATTCGAAGAGCCTGGCCACGTCATCCACACCGAGCTCCAGGGAGGCCTGGACGGCCCCGTCTCCCTCACGGCTTACGTCCTCATCGCCCTGCTGGAAGCCGAAGACATCAAGGTGAGTGTTTTACACGTGACTGACGAGCTCAGAACGACAGAATATTCAGAGATGAATGCACACAAGAAATGATAACACCAATAAAACAGATAATTAATGATTATTAAAATAAATATGAGGGAATAAAGACATCTTAAGAAGTACAGATGAAAGGATGGTTTCACATTTAAACACTTGATCATATGATGATTTTGCAGAGTAAGACCTCCTTGGAAAGAAGGTAATTGATCAAAGGATTCCAGACTTTCAGCTTGTTAGAGCTGCCGGGCTGAAATGTCTGATACTAGCTGACTGGACACTTAATCTATATGTCATCAGTAAGTGAAATAAATTTCAGTAGAGAAATGCCAAACTAGGTTTCAGGTCATTTTGAAACTGTCTTCATTACAGTTTGTCCACCAGAGAAAACCTGAGGAGACTCTGAGGCCAATTTGTTCACCCAGAATGCACTGCAGCTACAGATGGGTTTTGCATGAGGAGTGACGCTCGTCCACTTTTCTCCACAGCAGACAAATGACTTTTGCACTCTTCAACCACGTGTAAGAACAAGTGCGACTGTCTGACCTGATTTTGGCTCTCAGCTCGATGGATATCTGTTTTCCCCACAGGGATCAATAAAGTTTGATCTTAATGAGCGGCCTGTTAAAACATGAAGAGTGAAAGCTGGACAAACTAACGCGGCCACAAATGGGATTAAACAAAAAACATCCTTACAAGGTCCAAAGAAGTTGCCTCATCACGCTGCGTCTTTATGGTCTGATCTCATAAATGCCATTGAGCTGAAGTGACCTCCTCACGCTGCTGCCCTGTTCTCTGTCTGTCAGGCTCAGTTTGGGAGCCAGGTGTCCTCAGCCCTGATGTTCCTGGAAACCCGTCTGGCTCTTGGTGTCACCAGTAACTACAGCCTCAGCCTGCTCACCTACGCTCTGGCTCTGTCCGGCAGCTCGAGCGCTGACGCGGCGCTCAGCCAGCTGATTGGACGAGCTGAGATGAAAGGTACGATGACAAGAATCCCAAGAAGATTGCTGCTCGCTCAGATGTACAAATGTGATGCTATCCATGTTGGCATGGATTGTTGGAGTGAAAATCCAGTGAAGAGCAGGATGTAGCTAGCTGTTAAAGTCAGCCTTGCACACAGTGGCTAAATACCATACACAGTGAATGTGCCAGGTGCTGTTTGTGTTTGTGTTACCTGTAGCCCCACAAACTAATGCAGTTACTTAATGATGGCCTTGGAAATATAAACTTGTTAGTGGTTATGCTAACTTAGCATGAGAGCAACACTGTGCAAGTCTTCTGTGAGGCGAAGGCACTCGGCTCTCTCTCTGTATGTCTTGACTTTATTGACACTGACACCAATAAATCATATTTTCTGATGAGGCCTGTATCTCCTCCGACTCTCCTCCGTGAGCAGATGGTGTGCCGATGTGGTCTTCCCCGGACGGCGGCCTGTCGTTGTCGTGGCAGCCTCGCTCTGCAGACATTGAGATGGCGTCCTACCTGCTGCTAGCTCATCACAAACTGTCTCTCATCACAGAGGGCATCACCCTCATGAAGTGGCTCAGCAAACAGCGGAACCACATGGGAGGATTCGGCAGCACTCAGGTGAGATTCAAAACACAGAAATGCATCAATACGGTCTCAGAAAACGTGGAGTAATTGCAATGCAGGATGGATGATAGAAGGAGAGCTTGGAGTTTAGATTTTAAGGAAGATATTAAAGAAGCTGAGTGGGTGACAGCTTGTTTAAAAGCTCAATTACAAACCATTAACACTCGAATGAAACTGCTACAGCACAAGTGGCTGATGAGGACATACATAACCCCCAAGAAACTTAATAAATGGCCCCCTGGCACTCCAGATACATGTGTGAAGTGTTGGACTGTGAAGGGTACCCTGATTCATTGTGTATAGGAATGTCCTAAGCTGGTGGCTTTTTGGAAAGTGGTTGTCTGCACTCGAAGTAAAATTACAGGTATTCAGGTACCCTGCGCAGCAAAGCTTTGTGTTGTAGGGATATACCCAGATTGCTTTTCTGTTAACTCTAAGTGTAAGACTCTGATCAACTTTGGCCTCCTGCAGGCCAGGAGGATGGTTGGGATGGTTGGATCTTGGAGAGAGACTGAAGTCTCCTCTACACAGTCTTGGATTAGAGAGATGGCAGTGTGTGCTACATTAGAAAAGCTGACCTGTGTAATGAGGGGTAAAGTACAAGAATTTGAAGAGGTGTGGGCACCCTTAATGGACTTTCTCAAGCAATAATGGATTATATTTATCTGTAAGGCGTGACAATTTTATTGTTTATTTTATTTATTTATTATTATTGTTATATTATATATTTTTTGTGTGCCATTATTGTTATTATTTGCATGTTTGTGTATGCAGTGAGATCTGCTTGTGTGTCATTGTGCAATTAGTTTGGTATGTATGGATGTGTTTTAGTATGTTCTCATTGAAAATCAATAAAAACATTGTTCAAAAGAGTAATTGCAATGCAAATGTAATTCAAATACTCACTAGAAATTAATCCGCTGATGAAAATAGTCCTCAACAGATGTCGCTTTTTCATGATTTGGACAGAGAGAGCCGCAGACAGAGTAACAGTATGAGTACGCAGAGATGGACGAAGTCATTGTTGGTTTTGGTTTTTCATGGAATTTGTTTGCAATAAGAAAAGTACAAAATATCTCCAGCTGTATCTTGTAAGGCTTAACGACTGTTACCTCCCTCTGCAGGAAATTCCACTTCACGCCTGTCTTTAATACATGCATGTGCGTCCTGATGAGCGCGCTGTTAGGACACACAATACAACAATCAAAACAACAACCGAGGTCACTGACCTTAAAAAGATTCCAGGCTGTTGTTTTCTGGACTAACTTGATTCACGTCAAAGGAGAAACCCCCGTCTGTGTCACCTCAGTGGGAAACTGCTTCGTGTCACATCAGGATGAGGCTGTGGCTGTCTGGGCATGTGGTGACTAAAGTGGAGTTAACGCCCAGCAGGCATGGACACACATGCACAAACATGCAGGACAGGAAACAAAAAGATCCAAATACTGTGTCAGTGGCTCCAAGTGTAGTGGAGAAGTAAAGTAGAGGTTTTTCTCAGGCTTCTCAGGCCAAGAACGCCTCTGCTTGTCTACAAACACAGATGCACGCACACATGCAAGAAGGCAGATATGAGCAGAGGAGCTCACTCACGAAACAACACTCACATACACAACTGCAAACAGGAAATTAACAGTGGATATCAAAGCCAAAGTCCAGAGACTGAACTGTACCGTGCTGGAACGGAGTCACAGATAATCAGCGTTTCCTCTCGCTCGTTTCCTCTCTCAGGATACAGTCGTGGCTCTGCAGGCGCTGTCCACGTTCGCAGCCGTCGGCGGCTCTCACGACGTTGACCTCACAGTCCGAGTGTCCGATGCTTCAACCAGCGTCGCCTCCTTCCACATCCACCAGGACAATTATCTGCTTCACCAGAGGCAGCAGGTACGCTTAGGTCGTAGAGATATCAGATGAGCTGGGTCACTGATCTGCAGGTGCAGATCAGCTCACTGACGTTCAGGTAGAATCATCAACTCTATAAAGAGTGCACACAGCTTCCAGCTCTGAAAAGTGAAGCCTTAAGACTGCATTCTTTCTAATGGCCAGCAGAGGGCGACTCCACAGGCAGCAAAAAGAAGAGCGATTACGTGTAAACTTGACTGTAATTCTCACTCATGTATTACCTCAGTAAACAGTCTCCTGACCTCAATCACTAGTTTCAAGTCCTCTTCAACGCAGCATGATGTTCACTTTCAAAGTAATGGCCCCATTTATTGTATCATAGATGGTAAAACAGGGTATGCTTTAGGGCTACATTCTGATTGACAAGTCGCTACCAGGGCGTGTCCTCAGGTTGTCAGTCAGACCCAGTGAGGACGGAGGTTTAGCGATATGGTCACATCAGGCTTCAGATGGCGATGGCAGTAAAGCCAAACTGTGAGGCTTCAAAGTGGCGGTCCAGAAACCAATGTGTGACGTCACAGTGGCTTTGCAGGTGGTTAAAAACAGGAATCCGGAGGCTAAAGTGACTGTCATTTTGTTTCAGATTGTACCAGTGGAGGAACTGAAGCTCCAGGTGATGGCAGAGGGTCGTGGACTCGCCCTGTTTCAGGTAAGACACAGTTCACTGTACGCTGTAGTGATGTTAAATTTATCACAGCGCAAACCGAAGTCCCTCCATCTGTTTCCAATCAGACTGAGAACATTTGTGCTTCACCTTCGTTCCAGCCTGTGTTTTCTGTTTGATACACACACCGCGTACAGTGTGTCTGAGCAATCACATCTTCACCTGAAAAAGCGCCGCAGTCTCACGTGATTTTCCTGTAGTATCGCTCTAATTTAATCCAGCCTCGGACTTCTCCGGGTGGAACAATGTTGTAATCAGCACACCTGGTCTGAGATCAGTCGTGTAGCTTGTGCACCGTCACGCCAGCGCAGAAACTCTACACCGGAGTCTGACTTCCCTTCTGTTCCTCCCTCAGCTGAACGTGTTTTACAACATCAGGAACGAGGCGCTGATGAGGAGGCGGCGAGAGGCCGGTGAACACGAGGCGTTTCACCTCTACGTCGAGCTGTTTGACACGGATATAAACTCGGCACATCTGTACATCTGCAGCAGGTGAGCGGCGTCACTGACGGTCGTTCCTGTTGTTTATTCCTGCACACACGTGACAATATAAAGTCATTGTTCCCCATAAATAAAATGTTCTCTGTATATTCTGCACTGATGAAATGCAGTTCTCTAACATCCTCACGTTGTCGTGCTGCTGTCTGCAGCCTGTCAGAGGGTCTGGGTCTGAACGCGACGGGCATGGCCATCATGGAGGTGGGTCTGCTGAGCGGCTTCAGCCTGCAGCCGGACGGCATCCAGACCGACGGCGTCATAAAGAAAGTGGAGACGCAGCCGGGGAAAGTCATCCTGTACCTGGACTCTGTAAGCTTCACTGAAACTGTGCTGCGTCTGACGGCTGCCTCTGCGTCTGAAGTGAAAGACGGTTTAAAAAAACAGGTAAAATGTGTTTCCAGGTGACGACAGAGGAGATGTGTTTGGAGATTCCTCTGGTCATGGAGCACATGGTCGGCAGAGTCCAGGAAGCCAGCGTGGTCATGTATGATTATTATGAACCAGGTAAGAGTGAAATTCAGTTCATTCATCTTCATTTGAAGCTTCAGCTTGAGCTCATTTGAACTGCTTTATATCCTGCTGGCTGCTTTAATCTACAACAATGCATCAGATTCTATAAGATCATCATAGAACCACGTATCTCCAAAAAGTTTAACGAGCTCAGAAAAACAGCCTGTTTTCAGCTTTGTGACGATGCATTTTCATCTGATCCGAGAGGCTTTTTAAAGAGTTTATTGAGCTGAAGGCATAAAGAAGCACTTCATCCTTCAGTTTCAGATGAGCGATGAAATGATCCCTGCCTCGTTTCAGGCGTTTACTTCTTTGAGCACGGAGGGCGCAATTGGGTGAACCCGGCTAAAGAGTAACCGTCCGCATGGGACGCTCTAAGGAGTAAAGCGAGCACATCTGTGGCACGCACAACGACGCAGGGCTCATTTCATTCATTCTGACAGGGTAATTACACCAGAAATCTGAGAGCAGACGTTTCAGGAGTGCACAGAAGCAGCCTCAGAGCCAGGAAAAGGGCTGAAACTGGAGCGCATGATCTGATCTGAGTGCCAGCACACGGACTGAGCACGAGCAGGGGCCATTTGAGTGCGAGGGCATCACAGATTCTGAACATGAAATCAATGAATCGTGCTCTCTAACTGAAGGACCACTCCAAAGTCAAAGCTGATGTTTTTAAAAGCAACACCAGGAACATGACACTGAGCTAGCAGAACTTACATGTAGGCAGTCTCACGCTGAACCTTTGACCTCTGACTTTCAGCGCGGAGGGCGGTGAGGACGTATAGATCAGACTGGAGGAGCGACATGTCCTCCACCTCCTTCTGTGGGGAAAACTACTATGAGTGCACAGTAAACATCTATTACAGCAACGCTGCGTCACGCTGCAGCCAAAACCTCCTGCTGACCAGTTTCCCACCTGCTCTGCTCCTCCTCCTCCTCATTACCTTCGGCATCTAAATAAAGTCCAACTACTGCTGGTTAGAGGTCCGGAGTGTGGGATTTACAGGGATCTAATGGCTGAAATGTAATATAATGTTATGCTTTCATTAGTGTATAATCAGCTGAAAAGAGGAGTCGAGTTTTTGTTACCTTCGATTGAGCTCTTTATATCCAGCAGCCACCGTATTCAGCCTCACCACGCGAGGCCTCTAAATCCAACACACTGGACCTTAAACCTCTGTAGGTGTGCACTTTTCTCAAGTCCAACTTGTTGTGGAAGGTGGAAACTGTTTACATGCATCGTGTGACATGATGATTTTTTTTTTTTTTTTGAAAATGCATCACTTTAATGGTGATTTGTCTGTAAACTGACATGTTTACATCGTGTGTGTTACAGTATGTTGGTGCTGAAGTTTGAGCTTGACCTCCAGCTGGTCGAGAGCCAGAGGAGGAAATGTCTCATAACTTCAGTAAATGATGTCTTTTTATGGTAACGATACATTTAAATGAGTAGTGTCGTGTCAGACGGACTGTCGTAGCGCTAAACCCACGAGAATCAAAGCCTACTCAGCACCTCTACGGAGCCTTTTAGCTTCTTTTAGCTCGTAGTTTTGCTTTTATGATCCATTTAAATTGTGGTTCAGCCTCATTTCCAGCAGCAAAAAGCTGTGATAAATCAACTGCACAGCACCAGAGAGCAGACAGACACCAGCAGCTGGTGGAGACCAAACCAGAGCTAAAAGAAGGAATTATTGTTCTGAGTCTGCAAGTGCAAAGAGTCTCTGCACCCTCCAGTGGACAAAATATGTTACTGCAGCTTTAAAAAGACCCCTAGTACACAAACAACAGCACAAGAAACAAGTGATAAATAACAGCAAGCAAACGCACACACAGAAAACTCATCTATAAAACTGACTGTGTGTGAACGCTGACACTAAATATTTGGTCTCAGATGTTAAATCGTGCACTGCGTCATGTTTAATTAAAATTGAAATTTCTTATTCGAATCAAATGATTGACCTGGTTTCATCCTTTATTCTGCCTGCTTGATTGAAAATCTGATTTTGTTTAATTGCACAACAATGATTTATAAAGTTATAGGACAGAATAAGTAGAGACTGCTGCCAAAAATTAAATTTCACTGTGAAACTCTGATTTCTGGAAATTTTCTGTTGAGTTTCTTCTTTTTGTCTCTTGGGGTATTTTAAGAATTATTTCTGTGCAGAAAAGCTGTGAAAGATCAGGTTTAACCAGCTGAAACTGTCTCAACTTTGATGAAGCACAATGCAACAACATCCCAAAATCCACTCTGTCTGCCAATCAGATGCATGCAAGCACACTCTCCAGGTGTGTGAGGATGTGAAATTCTGTGTATCTAGTCGTTGTGAACTCGTGTCCTGGACACTCCTCTGCTGTCTGGTAAACATTCAAACTCACAGATCTGTTACTCAAACTGGACTTATTGGTCATATATCATCTCACCTGTACCTGTAGCTGGGTGTCATGCCTGTAGCACGCACCAAATGTGCTGTGTGTAGAAATAGTCCAGGTTTGACTGTTTACTCTTCTATAAACATAGTGGGCACTTAAGCTAACATCAAATGTAGTACATGTAGTACTTCTTATCATGCCAGCCATTGAGTATAAAACATCACTGAACAATCAAAATGAAGGATTTACTGTGCGGACATTAACCTCCGAGTCACTGTCATCAGACTGTGACTGTGACCAAATGCAGCACAAGCAGAGCTCCAACACCTCCCGTAAATCTGCAGAATAAAGCAGGCATGCGGCTCAGCGGTGCGGGAGAGCGATAAATCCCTGCGACAAACACAGAGATGGAGGCATAAATGTTAACGACACGCCGCCTCCACTTCAAAGATCCCGTCAGGATGGACAGCTTGAACTTTCCAGTTCAGTGGAACAGTAATCTGAGCTCATATATTTGACCCACATGTGGACATGAGAAGCAGGTGGGATCGATATCGCCGGCGTTTATGCGTCCTCTGGCTTTTTACGGCCTCAGACGTTCTGCTCTTTACAGCTGACCTCCACCCGAGGTGCACAGCGCCCGGCGGGTCACCTTTTCTCAGGGTCAGCATTTGTTACCAGTCTGGATCCTGTAAAGTGAACAGTGACGTAGTGCACCTTAAGTGTAGGTGGAAATCATGTTCTGTTAACGCTGCATCAGTTACTGAAACTGTCTGGCGAGCTGTGGGTGATTCCCAGGGTTTGATCGTGAGATGCCTCCAGGTCGTTTTAAAGCTTCTTTGACCTCTTGGGTGCAGAAATCCTGCAAAATCCAAGAAATTTGTTGACTAAAAACTAACTGAAACAAAACCTTCGAGCGACCTGCTGGTGGCGCTAGAGGAATCCTAAGAGGATCACCAAAGTCTGCAAGATTCATGTTTTTGAGACCACGAATGTCAAAATTTAACTGCAATCCATCCAATAATTTCAGTTATCTCAGTCTGCACTGAAGAGATGGACCGTAGGAGGCCGCGTGGCTAAACCTTATCAGTCACAGATCAATAAAACTGGTTCCCTTCTTAGAATTTGTGCCATAAAGCGTGAAATCCTCAATTTCTCTGTAAGAAAGAGACAAGTTTGGAGCAGATCCCACAGTGAAACAGATCAAAGCCTCCACCCTGGACCAGCCCGTCCATCGCTCGGCCCTGACAGCCATCAGACGCCGTCCTCCACCGGGCTCCTCGCTCCAAACACCGGCCTGCGCATCATCCGTCACCGCGCCACATGTACGCCGCGTTCGGTCAACACATGCACCGCAGACCGCCCCACTCAGCCTCACGGACATCAAACAAGGCAAGAATGCCACAAGTACACAGAGCGGGCGCTACCATGATTCAAGAGAGTCCTTTGGATGAAGGAGATGAGTCATTAGAACGTGCAGCTGGGTTCAATCAGCAGAGAGGCTGTTTCTATTGGATCAAAATCGATAAAGCAAACACCAGCAGAAACCCCACATACAACTTTTTATTTTTCTGATGGCGTGATGACTGAGGCTGGATTATTCAAGGACTCTGTGGTCATTTCACCATCATCATCTTTCAAATGATCCTCAAATTCACGTTCATTCACGTCGAAACCCCTCGACTGGTGGAGGAAATAGATCAGCCTCACATTATTTCCTCCTTAAACTGCTTCCTTTTTGATACAGCCTGGATCCTGTCAGTCAAAGCGCCTTACCTGCACAGGTGTTTTCACCCTTTGACTGATTGGACCTCACAGGTGGACACGTTTGTTTGATTGACATTTCAGCTTACTAATGAATCCCTTAAAAGCCCACCACACAAACTCCTGAATCATTAGCATCGTTACCCACGCAGGTGATACGAGTCTGAACATCAGTGGGTACGCCGCAAACAGGAAGTGCTAATAGCTCATTCGGCACACTTTTTTAACGGTGCCAGTTTGCCAAAATGTAAACATAGTCAGGGTTCAAGCCCACAGCGAACTGACTGACTCCATGGAAACGTGATACTGACTGTTTACATCCCCGCTGCCCTCAAATTACAGGAGCTGCAGTCCAGAAACTTAAAGCACGATGATGCCACGAATCACAGTCAGACAGAGCAGAATTACAGTCATTACAAAACCCACTAATATCAACTTTTTCAAGTTGCACTAAGAACATGTATTTAGTTGTCTCAGTCTTGTCTCAGCCCAGTGTCAGACACTGAAAACCCCTGAATTAGATGATGGTTATCTGAATCACAGTCGTCGTCGCTCCAGGACCTTCACTGCAGCTGACCAGCAGCAGCACAGTCCACATCGACCGGGTCAAACAGTGGACTCTCACCTGGAGACGGGCTTCATGTCCTCTAAGGAACTCACTGTTGTTTGTTCACGTATTGTTTTTTTATTTTCAGTTTTCTGTGGCGGCCGTTAACCACGTGTCAGAAAGGCTGACGTCTCAGCCGTCCACATTAGTGATTCAAGGTTGTTTTTTTTAAAGATGGCTGCTCTTCTAAACTGCATCCTGCAGCCTGGTCAGTCTGCAGGCTGTTAAACCTCCATTCAATCACATCCTTCTCTTTATGATCATTGTGTTTTAATACAAGCAAATTCAAAGTATTTTTTGGTCTTTCATGGTTCAAGGTTCATCTTTATTGTCATTATAAAATACAGGATTACATAATAAAACGCAGTTGCTGCCCTCTCAACGCCACACACACATCAAATATGTGGGCATTCAAATATTCAAATTAGAATAAAACACTAAAACTGGTGATTAAATGTAAGAAAGTGAAGTAGCACTAAAGGAAGATACACAGTTACGTATGTATATGTACCCAAAAAATGTGTATATGTGTAATATTAGTGTATATATCCAAGATATAGGGCAAAAAGATGAGCTGGAAGAAGACTTTTTAATATACAAACACTTATCTCAATGAAGTCCTGGCTTCACTGAGACAAATTTTTGTCTCCTAACGTCCTCTATCTGTATGTCAGGAGACAGTATGGATGGGAGTGTAGTTGTATTTTAATGTTTTTTAATAAATAAGACATGAAATGAGATGTTTAGCTTTTTTTTAAAGCTCATTTAAGGTCGCTTTCTACTCACTAATAACATCTTTACATCTTGTAGTCACTGTTTTCTTTTTAAAAACAGTCTGATAATTCACATTTTTCCCCTCTGGTGAACCCTGACACTGACCCCTCAGCTGTTCCCAGCTCCACCAGTAGGTGTCAGGCTTGCTCAGGGGGAGAAACATCCTGTTATGAGCCCCTCCGAACGACAACTTTCCATGACACAAAGGTAACAACGGGAAACTTTTTATAGAGGCTTTCACATGGGCTGTGTGAGAGTCGAGCCTCTCTGGCTGCCACTGTTAATGGGAGGCAGATGGACCTGGCCCGCACGCTGCACACTAATGAGGGAAATATGGAATCAGTGGAGGTTTCACACAAGCAGGCAGACGAGATGCTGATTGTATATTTTGCTCTGTCGCCGTCAACCAGGGAGGAGGGGTTGATCCACTTATTCTGCTCAGGATAATGCAGCCCGGCAGTCAGAGGCTGTGAGAAAGAAGGATTCACGTTGAATAATCCAAAGTAATATTCCAGCACATTAAAAGGTGATAATCTTAGCTTTGAGCACCACAAGCGCACTATAAGCCTCGATTTTATGACAGTGTTTTTAATAAATGGATTTCCAAGAAAACCAGCCTTCACGCAGTCCACAGTAATATGGAAACAAGATGATGTTGTCTGTAAAGCGAGCTGCTTTTTTACAGCCTTCTTAATCCTGCGTGGATTAAACCGAGCCACGCTCAAAAGGCAGCGCTCCGTGAAGCGGACCCCCGAGACGATGAGGTCAAAGCTCAGACACGTGCTCCAGACCTGGAAGCTTCAGTCTGAGACAAGAGGAGGCGACACAGACGAGTGTTTCCTCCTCAGAGTGCAGGTAAACCACACACACTCACACACACACACACCAGGATTCACACTCAGTCCTGCTTCTCATTCACACAGCGTGACACCATCAAACTGGCCATGAAGGAACATTTTATTTGTCATGTTGATGAGATTTCTTTAAAGCTACAATAACTTATTTTTTGGGTTTTTTTTGGCCACTTGGGGGCAGCATTGATTGAACCTTTTGGCAAACAGTTGCTTATTTCCACATCCATCAGTTAGAGAGCAACACCATCGTTCATGTTTGTCTCCACATGATGAGTCTAATCAATATTTGCTCTCTTTAAGCTGTTTTTGGTCTCTGCCAACTGCTGAAGGAAATATGTGGCTCTTTCTGCAAAACGCTCCTCTGCTGCCTTGACCTTATGTATACAGATGTTTTCAGCCTCTGTTAGAAAAACAAAAAAAATCTGTCCTTCATTTTATAAAACGTCCATATTGCAAACGTTAAAATGGGTATGCTGGGCCGGGTGGATCAGTTTTCTAAACCAGTTTAGATGAAACTTTTGATCTGATCTGCTGTTGAAATAAAATGTGCCGCAGCTGACAGTAACGTTAGCCTGGCCATCGTTTCTCCATGGGAGCGTAGCCGGCGAGGCATTCGTCAGCATTCGGCATTCGTTTTTTTCTGAACTGGGTTGGAAAAATGCTGCGACAGTAGGTGGCAACGCGTCAAAATACCAAAGAAGAACATTGTGAGCTTGAGGAATGAGCCTATTTTCCTTTGACTGCAGCCAAAAACGACGCCATGAGAGCAGCCAGAGTGAGCAAAAGCGGTAAAAGTCGCTTAATGATGAGCTGAAGCTCCGAGGAGCTTCAGATTTAGGTGATAATTATCTGAAGGCACGTTCACATTTTCTCACTGTTCTTCATCATTTCATACATTCAAAGTGTTCAAGAATCAATGCAGCTTCTTTAAAGTGTGTCTCTGTAATTCAGCAATGGCTGAAAAGCAGTCTGGAGTTCAGTTACTGAGAAGTGGGGCAAATATTTGGGTACCTGGCTGCTTCTGGTGCTCTGACGCTGCTTTAGGTCGTTAAAAAATAAAACTTTCTGCTCGTTAACGCACGTCAACACGGGACAAATGGAGAACCTTCTCGATGCTTTGTGAGACGTATCTGATCTCCGAAAGTGACCTCGTTCATCATTTCTCGAGCAGAACGATCAGTCCAGCTGACGGTTTGCTGTTTGTAAGTGTTGGCTTCGCGCTGTGGGGTAAACCTGCAACCCGACACCCCCGAGTGGCTCCTTATTGTTCAGGCCTGTGTTTCGGCGCTGAACTCCAGCAGCCAACAGAAACTCCAATCAGCCGGCTCGTGATGTCATCTCCGAGGGACGGCCAGCAGATCAGCGCTGCTCGACCGTCTGGTGTCAGCGGTTTGAACGAGCCCTGGATCCGACCAACGGCGTGAGGATTCTCGGGATGCGATCAACCCTTCAGTTTGTTTTCTTTGGTCAGAACCAGAGTGGAAAGTTAGATTTCTTGTTTGGCTCGTTCAGCTTCACACTGACCAATTAGAAGAGGACCTGGGCTTGTAAACCAAAGTTATGTTTTATTTATTGGACAGAGTTTTGGTCATGCATCATCATGTCTGCTTGGAGCTTTTGGTGGTTTTTGAAGCCAAAACAAACGTGATTCCTGTCAGTTAAGCTCGGGGTGACGGGCCGACCGTCTCTGGTGGAACACATGATGGAACAGCTGACGGCTTTTGGTCAGCTCGGCTTTGGCACGACGGGTCGCCCTGTAAGACATGCAGGGCGATTATTTTGTAGGATCTGGGTGGCTGAGTGCAGCACTCCCACATTTAATGAGCAATGGAAGCAAGTTGAAGGACGCTTGAGGAGGAGTTTGCAAAACGTTTCTGTCAGAGAGTATTTGAAATACCGTGAAATCGATATACCAGCGGATACAAGCGGCTGAAATGAGTTTCCTCCGCAGGGTGGCAGGGCGCTCCCTTAGAGATAGGGTGAGGAGCTCTGTCACCCGGGAGGAGCTCAGAGTAGAGTCGCTGCTCCTCCACATCGAGAGGAGTCAGCTGAGGTGGCTCGGGCATCTCTATTGGATGCCCCCTGGACGCCTCCCAAGGGAGGTGTTCCAGGCATGTCCCACCGGGAGGAGGCCCCGGGGAAGACCCAGGACAGCTGGAGTGACTATGTCGCTCGGCTGGCCTGGGAACGCCTCGGGATCCCCCCGGAAGAGCTGGAGGAAGTGTCCAGGGAGAGGGAAGTTTGGGCGTCCCTGCTCAGACTGCTGCCCCCGGATGAAGCGGGAGATAATGGATGGATGGATGGATGGATGGATGGATGGATGGATGGATGGATGAAATCGTGTGACGATGCATTTTCTAGAAAACAGTTAGAAGTAGGAGTTCTGTTTCAGGCAGACAATCAGTGGAGGTAAAGTTAAATTAAAAAAGTAGCATTAAAGGAAGAATTAAAAAGGAGAACGACGTCATATTTACCAGCAGAGCAACGCCTCCCTCCTCACCTCTCTTCCTCCTCCTCTCACATCCATCCCAGATGGGAAAAGAAGAGAGTCGAGTGGTGGAAGTGAAATAACTCAAATTAGCTAAAGCTCAGAACCTCTGCTGGGTACCTTTAACGGACCAGAATCTGCAGCTGGTTGTGAACCATCACATATTTGTAAAGCCTGGGAATCAGCTCAGAGACGATTCATTCAGAACAGGAGCATCTGAAGCTGCAGTGAAGCTCCACTCGTCTGACATCTGAGGCAACAACAGCATCCTCAGAGGTATTCACAGACGGTCTGTGGTCTGTTCTGTGGCTTCTGTCTGTTCTGCGTGCTGTAAGACGACATGTAAGTCTGATTGGGCCGTGCTGATCACTCCCGTTAAAGCATTATGAGCCAGCCTTTATTGGCTGCTCTGGCAGCCCTCCAGTAACTTAAGAGCTAATTATCAATTATCAGTGTTTGCTGCATGTAGCCCTCTTTGCATTAGCTGTTTCAGCCCGTGGTCATGCACCGAAAAGCGTTTGTCGAAGTGAAAACTTGGCCGACCCGTACGTTCATTGCATCAGCGCGGACTCGTAACCGCAGCAAAGGCTCTTATTACTTTCCTGCTCATGTCACAGTGATGTAAAGTAGGCTACAGTCGCTCTTTTCATTGACTGAACATGAAACATTTATGGTTTTTGAGCGGCTCTTCGTACATTATATATAAATAAAAACCACACAGAGGGTCTTTTTTTTTCATGGATCTGACTTGTGGCAGCGTGTCTGCGTTTAAAAAGAAAAGAGATTTAAGATGGAGAAGACGTGAACATCAGAGGAGCTTTTGCTGCTTTTACATTCATGCATGAGTAATAATAATAATCTAATAATATCTAACAACAGTTACAGGGAGTACTTTTACATTTAATACTTTGAAGTACATTTTCCTACTTGCACACTTTTAAGTAATATTACCAATGCAAGACTCGTACTTGTAGTGGAGTATTTTTACAGTGTGATATTAGTACTTTCACTGAAGTAAAGGATCTGAATACTTCCTCCAGTACTGCATATTTCTTTAAATGAATTCTCTGGACCAGAACACAGTGTGGAGGAGCTTAACGTGTGTTTCTAAAGCTTTGACTTGAGGCCAAAACCAAAACATTTTCTTTCCATCTGGGCCACGATTCCTCCACATTAACACGTCTTTACTTCAAACCAACCCAGTTTCCGTTGTTGTGTGAGGAGACATTTAAGTGATAACATCCACTAAACCTCACACGGAAAGATCTTTGCTTTGGCCGGTGACCAGTTACAACCAGGCCGACCCGTCTGGATGCTGCTCTGATCCGCAGGAAGCGCTCGTCTCAGCGCGGACAGTCATGGAAAGTCTGCTTGGTCGTCGTCCCGCAGCCCACTGGCTTACTCAGACCAACACAGTCTGGGAGTAATGGTTCAAATGAGCCCCAACACGTCACTACGCTTTGTTTCGGCCGCACTCCCCCACTGTAGTGTAGCACCCACAGTCTGCCGGGAGAAGAAGTTAAATGATTAATGTCACAGAGAAAAAGTACAGGTAAAAATCCTGCGTTCATGTAAGTTGTTGTTCAGCCTGCCCTCGTTGATACAAATGGGATGGACAAAATAATGGAAACACCTGCCAGTATAACGTGATACAGGACTATTAGACTGTTCGTTTCAGCTAGGTGTACCTAATAAACTGGCAGTTGAGTGAATACACTGTGGATTGGCACCAGACTTTCGACGGTGTCCAGAGGATGAATCCTAATAAATTCGGTGAGTCTGACTTTTCCTCTAGCGCCACCTGCAGGTTAACACCTGTGGTGTTGACTGAATTATCTTGACAACTACAGGTTGCATTTCCATGAAACATATCCATGTTGCCTTCAAGGTGGTGCATAATGGTTTGTGATTTTTATCAAAATGCTTTCATAGACTAAGAAAGTAAAAAGTTAGCACCGATTTTCAGTTCCACCTAAAACCTGACATTTTACTCCAAAACAGCAATATTTCATGAGTTTATACTGCCTTCAATGTAAACTGTAACTGTTTCTGGAACAAACCCTCCCCATCAGAGTTTAAAGCCTCTCCCAGCATGACTTCAGTTCAGTGGAAAAGCTGCTCGAGCAGCTGCTGGCGGAGCTGCAGCGAACTCACCGACAGCGATCTGAGGGAAGAGGCTGGCATCCATCAGTCCACCAGGAGATGGACACCAGCCTGCAGACGGATCTGCAGCGACCGCAGGGGATAACATTTTGGTGCAGGTCGTTGTGCAATATTCCTGGTGTGTGTGTTTATCTGGCCGTGATGCTGCAGTTTGATTGTTAATGTGTTTCCTCGATGCCCAGGACAAATTTCTCCCACAGGAGACAATAAAGGCTACTCTGGCCTGAACTTCATAAACATTTTCACATGGGGAGACGTCATCTCCCCCAAGAATGTGCGTTGGTTGCAGTTAACCGTGTTGTGGGCAGAAAGCTGAGCAGCGGTTTTTGAATGGAGCCATAAAAAGATGGAGAGGAGCATCGACGAGAGGATCAAACCTCCGGTGGGGGGAGTGAAAAAGAGGCTTTGGCAGAAAGGGTGAAAGGTCAGCCCGTGTGGTTCCTGTTAGCATCGGCCAACAAGCTGAAGACGAGTACTGAGCCAAATATTCTTAAAGTACAGCAAAGTGGCTGTTTTACTGTTATGTGTTATAGGATTTGACAATAGTTGCTGCATTGAAACAGCATTTTAGCACTGCAGTTGACCTAAGCCGAGGTGTTTCTGGTCACTTCATGTACTATGGGATGGTCAAACACACTGTGCAGTAACGCATCGTTTGTAACACACTCATTATAGGTGTTGAAGGGTGGAAGTGTTGAGCTAACAGCAACTACAGCTGTCAGTATACATGTACAATATGAAATCTTATTAAATTATGGAAGTTTTATCAGAGGAGTCATCGGATGAACCCGGCTGATCAATCAGAAAACATTAGTCAACATTACAGTAAACTGTAGCTGCATCTTAATCAACACACACGTTCTGCTGGAAGGAATTCACACACATGTCGACTATTGAGAGGTGTAATGATTAACACATGTTTGCAGTTTGCAAATTTACAATTTTACAGTCTAGTGCAAGAGAAAAAACTTGCATTAACCAAAATGCTGTTAATACGTGAGTACCTGCGGGCAGCAGCGGGCTGCATGCAGCCTCTCTGGCCATTTATGGAGCATTGTGAAGTGTAGGACTTGGCTTGAGACTGATGATTGTGCAGGCAGCCTGCAGTAAATCAAAAGAATACAGTGCCGTGATTGTGCATTTGTGTTACTGGAGGGATGAAGTGTGTTTATCAGAGTTTACCCAGACGTTTGCACGTACAGCAGCACTCGGGGCTATATTTGACATGCAAAGATTTTAGTTTTCTTTAAACTTGGCGATCTTTGATAATTAACTTTTGTTCCTTTCCCTGCAAAAGCACAAAAAATATTTTTAAATTGTCAGAGGTTATTTTCCTCAAGCTGGTTAAAAAAGGACTTGGAAATTAGTTCTGAACCTGAACTGGATATTATTTACGGTGGTACGTTTGGTGCATGACAGCTTCCAAGGCCTGTTTATGTTGTCTGCCTCGGCTTGCTATCGGGGCCGATGCGGTCATATTTTAATGGATCAATATCAGCTAAAGCACCTGATCAAACGCCAGCCCTGTCTTTATTGAACTCCGCTGCTCTCCAGTACGAGAGCCAGGTTCTGTGCTGCAAACGTGAATCTTCAACAATAACAAATCTGTTATTGATCAGCTGTTGCCAATTAATTCTAATTCTCTGAGTCCTGATGACAGATCAGAATTAAACTGTTGTCTGTGTGTTTGTACTCAGCCAAAGATCTTTTGTGAGGGAAGAAGGTCCACTCTGTGACAGCACGAATCGGTTTTTGTAGCTTCAACGGATCCAACAGAGTGACGCATCTTCTGTCTGGAGGATCAGGACCAGTCCTAGTGTCATATCACTAATTTAAGATGATCAGGTTTTTATAGATTTCAGCTGGGACCGTCTGTGTTTGGATCAAGCAGCTGATAAAAATAGTGTCAGATTTAGCATCAGTGACAGTTATGTCACCTGTCAGATACATATGTAGTCAATACACAGGTAAATATAAAAATCAGATACAGAATCAGTGGATATCCAATAAGCCCTGGTCACATGTCAATAAGGTCAATAAACATATCACAAGTGACATAAGCAGTCAATATAACTGAACAGTTGGAACTGCAGTGAACAGATGACACGTACGATTCAACCCGCCGGCGTTTCATACGTCACATACTGCAGGAAGTAATCCCATCAGCATGAGGGGAAGCTGGGCGTAGATTCTTGTCAGTATTTTGCAACCTGAGTGTCGCAGTTTTCAAAGCGATGGCGTTCAGTTTGCAGAGGCATTGACTGAAAATCCACCTTCAGTCAAACTGAAGCCTGCGGCAGCGTTTTTCCACCACAGAGCTTTGACTGAAGGTTGACGCCGTTCCATACATTTATCCCGGGGACACAGCTAGAACGAGCCAACATAATGTCGGCCTGCCAAGTTACATGATGATTCATGTCAAATGCTGACACTTTACATGGCTTCAGGGTGCTGACGAAGAAAGTTACAGCAAAAGTTGCTCAGAAGAGTTTGTCAGATCGCCGCCGCTGAGTTAGACGACGGCTACATTCATCACTCTGGCGGGTTGGTCTTCTTTGGTTTCCGGTTTGAACGCATGTGGCTGAATTACTGCTATGTTACGATTTGCCACAGCAGCTATAGAAACAGAAAACACTAATACTAAATGTACTAAATGAGGGCAAAGGTGTTAAGATACCTCAAAGGCATTTTGAGGCATGAAACCACATTTTAATGGAAAAGGCTTCTAAATATATACAGAGATGAGTCTTCAGGGGTTTAATCTGGACCAGGATCAGGGCTAAACTTGATCATGACGTGTGTGTGTATTGTATTTATTGTAATAAGAGTTTTATGCTGCCTTCTTAACCAAAGGTTTTAATCTAAGTGAAGGTCCTGAGGGAGACCACTTGTGGTTTAAACATCGTCCTAATGCAAAGTCAATAGAAATGGGAAGAAGATAGCAGTAACTAGTTTTGTTTTACTTGTGCAACTTATTGTTATGCAGCACCTGCAAGAAATCTAAGAATGTGTGCATGCCTCTCGATGATTGTTTAGTCTGAGACTTTAAATCGCTTAAATATAGGAAATGAAAGACTAAGTAAATATTGTGATATTGCACCGCCAAGGTTCCCTGTACCCGTGTGTCGGAGCATTTGTTGACCATTTTTTAAAAGCAAAATTGTAAAAATTACTACTACAGAAATTTCCAAACTCCCCCTCAGGCTTTTTAAACAGGACAAAGGACAGTTACATCAGATCCTGTGCATCGGTAAAAGGCAGAACTGTGTTTATGACATTACTTCAGGACAGATTATCTCTCCTATTTGTCAAAAGCTTGATCGCTGCCAGACAACGGAAACTGCAGGAGAGTCCCAGTTAAAGCCAGATTCCTATTAGCGGAAGAGCTGGCGTTTATATTCAGCCTGAGCCCAGCAAGGTTTTATATGTAGGCAGCTGCCACAGACTTACTAAATCACCAATTAGAGTAATGAGAAGCAGGCAGCGATGTTTATTTTCAGTCACGTGTCACCAGAATACATGTGAGTGTGAAAACAAATGGACAAACATGGAAAAAGTGAATCGCACAAATTCTGTTGAATTAAGCCCATTTCGCCGAGTTCAGTGTCAACTAATGAGGAAATCTAGAGAAAGCATAGAGACGTAGTAAAGCTGAACGGCTGCAGATCGGCCTGAGTCAGAGGACACATTAAAAACCAATGCAGGATTTTGCCAAGGTGACACAATATTAGCTACTGGTTTCCAAGAAGCGGTATTAAAAGATAAATGCTTCCATTTATCATGATTACCTCACAGGTGTTTGCTCAGAGAGTCAGTTAAAGTCCAAGACGTCACAGTGAAATGCTTTTTTTCTCCAGGTAGTGATAACCACACAGACCTGAGGCAGGAAATCACACTTCACTGTCACCACGTCGGAAAAATGTCTGAACTCTGGACTCCGGCCTGCGTCCGGACCGAAGGGCGAGTCAGTCCAGCCCTTATCGTCACCTGGCACATCCAGCCCACCACACTCCCATCCGGCCTGCAGAACACTGATGAATTCAGAAAATGAGCAGATTGAACATCACTCACCAGCAGAAGAGGTCCAGTCCGTCCTGAGCGTGGCTGTCGATCACCCTGCAGACCCCTGCAACCAGCCGAGAGCATTAGTCACAAAGCTTGTCTGTTACAACTGGCCAACTGTTGTATTGTTTCTCCAGTTTTTATTTATTTTTGTTTGCTTCCTGGGATCCTGAGGAGGAGTTTTGGCTGCACTGCACTAACTTTCATGGTGCATTAGGGGTCACATGTTTTCATGACGTTACACTCAGCACAGAAAATGACGCAGTTTTTATGTTAATTGCATCAATTTAGCCCAATTATCTTCAAATGAATCTTTCACAAAATAACACAAATGAGTTCTTTATAAGGAGCGTAATCAGTGCTGCGGTTACACGACATGCATCAAATTAAATGATTAGTTAAATCGGCATGAGACACTCTTTTCAAGTAGTTTTAATTCTATTCTTTCAGGTAAGGATGGCTTGACCTCCTGACTGTCGGCTGCTGCCAGAAACGAATCTCATTCACTGAGTGCGCTCACTGTAGACTTCACTGGTTAAACGTGAAATAAATGTGGATACTGAACGATGAACCTCAGGCAACGACTGTTCTCCAAGATAAATACACCGAATTGTGGAAATGTGTTCCTCGTTTGAACAAATATGCTGTAAGACCAATTAGCTTTCATTGGGTATGTGTGACCTTTTAAAAACCGTAATTGAAACAGCGCCTTCTGCAAATGGTATCAATAAGAGGACACATGTTTTGTTGTTGTTTATGTTTTTAAGAGGCTGAACAGAGGAGGAAGAAGACCTCGAAACTCTTTAAGTATCAACACGATGCAGCGCTACAATACAAGTACAGCAAGAGCTTTGCTCATTTGCATGTCGTCAGATCGGGAAGGCTGGACCGGAAAGCAAAGTAGGAGGGAGGATGGCAGCCGTTCTGAGCCGAGGTCCTGAATGTAAGATCTGAATCGGCAAAGTTTCTGAATATCCAGAACTGTTTCACATTAGCTAAAATATCAAATTTGCTAAATATCAGCACGCAGATGCAGAAACCAACACTAACTCTGAAATACAGCGACCTACAGCCGGCTACATTAGCACTGAAGCTAAGGTGCAGTGGAGAACATGAATGTCTGTACCAAATGAACCAAAATCCATGTGGTAGATGGCGAGAAAAGCACTGACCTGCTGGCCGTGCAAATGGAAAGATCACTGAAGTCAGAGGGATTCATCCTGCATGTCTGTACTTCAGTCTGAACCGACAACACGCCGACATTTCCCATCCCTGCGTGGTGCCAGTGTGGCTGAAATGTTCAATGTTTCTTTATGAAAGAGGAAAATAGAAAAAAAAAAAATATTCCAATCATGGAAACAGTGAAAGCTCAAACTGTGCTGAAGTGCAGCGGTGGAGGAAATGTACTGCACTTACTTTGGCAGGGAGCCCATCACTGAAAGAGAAAATCAGAAAGTGAAACACCATAATGCAGCGACGTTGACGTGCGCTGACCATGTCAAACCTGCGTTCAGCTGTTCATCTTCGTCTGACCAACACATCTCCTCCTTTTTAAAGGCAGCCACACAGTCAACGTCCCTCCTGATCTGTTAATCTGGGAGTTGTTGTCGAAGGCGAAGTAGAAAACTACTTGACTGCAGTGTTTTTCTTTTCCTTAAACTGAAAAACGATCAGGTCATCGATGTGCTGAGTGAGCTTCACGACCGCTGGAGCCACGAAGCTAATTTCAAAAACACATGCGGGCTCTGTGGAGGGAGAATTTTCCTCCTCCCTGAAAAACTTGCCCTCTGAATATGGTTTTTGTCCATCAGCAGCGATCTGAGAAATACTGTAGGGCTTAGCTGAATCCACATGGTGAACCCTCCGGTCAACTTCAGATCAGGTAAACCTCATTTAGACGATGTGTCGACATGAAAGAAAAGCGTGATGCTTATTGAGTGGATTGACTATGAGTGATGCAAATATGAAACCAACCAAACCAACAGCGAATGTGTGCTGTGTTTGTATCAAAGCCTGATAGATCTTCTTCCTCTGTGCTGTGAGCCAAGCTGCTGCCCTGGGTGACACTACACACACTGTAGTTTACTGTCACTCGATCCCACACACACCGTCCTGCTGCCACAAATACCCACTGGAGCAGCAAATGTGGATTAAGGGTCCAGTTTGTAGGATTTAGTGGCATCTAGTGGTGAGGCTGCAGATTGCAACCAACTTAACATCCCTAGCTAAATTGGAGCTAAATGCTAATGTCAGCATGCTAACAGATGCTAACAGATGTAATGGTTACCAAGTTCATCGTCTTAGTTTAGCTTGTTATCAAAAGTTTTAGCATGTTAGTGTGCTAACATTTGCAAATCAGCACTAAAAACAAAGTACAGCTAAGGCTTATGGGAATTGATTTTCAAATATTTGGTCATAGATAAAAGAGTGCAATGATAAATCTGTGGAGCAATCATTTAAGAAGCGTTTTGGTCTTTTCATTGGACTTACTGACTCTGAGAAACATGTAGCATAGCAGCAGTTTTGTCCTTTAACACCTGGTCAAAGATGACAGATGGAAATTAGCCTTCTTGGCTAACTTATTTGTTGTTTTTGGCATCACAAAATAAACTAAGTTGGCGTTCACCTCAAAAACACAGCTAATGGTAGCATGCTAATGTAATAACATCAGTATGTTAAAATGTTTTAGCTCACAGTTAGCATGATCGGGGTGAGCAAGTTCAAGCTCACACATGATCTGGACGATGGCTTTGCAGGACTGCCAGTAGGTATATTATGTTGCGCATTTTAGTCATCATAAAAGGAAAACGATCCCATAACTCCAAAGAAACCCCTCTCTTTTTAACCAGAGATAGAAGCAATAGTCATGTTGATACCTCCTACACTGAAGCAGTCATTTTCACTTTTTCCTTTAGACACAGTTTTTCCTTTAAACACAAACTCTTCAAACAGCCAACATGAACAAGTTGCTCAGCCCCGCGCACAGATCTGTGCTGAGGTTACACTCAAACGTGCACAAAGATGAGCCGGCTGACTTTGTATTTATGAGGGGTTTAGTGTGATTTGTGACGTCTGGATGGCTCCGCAAACATCCATCAGCTGCCCACTTTGAGTCGGGGTGAGATTATCTCATGTGAGACAGACCGAAGACAGAAAATTGGACCCACTTATTTTCCGAGGAGCTCTGCGACGTTACATGAGGTGCCCCTGCAGCAGGATGCCAGACTCGATAGAATTATGTTCTCGGAAGAATTTCCATTTGATGGCTCACTTGAAACATCTGAGCTCCACGTGAAAGCTGCTGTCTGCAGAGGAAGACGCTGGGATCACGGTATGTTGCTGCTAAAAGCAAAATTGGAAGCTGTCAGGAAACTGTAACTTGAACACGTTTCATAGGGACAGATCTGGCTTCAGCTCACTGACGCACTGAATACTGTTCAAAGCTCATACGGGACATTTCTCCAGAGAGACGTGTCGCTGTGCAGTTACAAAATTAAATTTTTCAATACTGTGAGCAGCACAAATTAAATTCCATTCAGGTAGGTTGAATTGCAATTGTAACTTCATAGGGCCAGGCCCAGGGGCCACTGTGAGGAGTCGACATTTTTCCAATGATCTAATGGCATTCAGACCAAGTTTTTCTTACAGGCCTGTTTTCTTACCGCCCCTCTTCATGGGATGCTGTCAGTGGTGTGTTCAAGTGTTCGCATGTTGCCTGCTATAAATCAACATGGATTATTTGTGTAATGGGAAAACTGTAATTATCATATCTCTTCACAAAGGAACCGACTCAACAGTCATTTCCAACTTCCTCCATCTTCTGGAAACAAACGTAGACTCTTTTGTTCCGCACTGATGAATTAATCCTCATTCTCTGCCTTTGTTGGTGGTTGCATGTGTATAGTGTAGATTCTGCTGTTTACACGCAGCACATGACCGTGAATGAACTACGCATGCATCAGGCAGAGATGCCGGTCTCTGGAAGGCTTCAACACGTGTAAACATAATAAAAGCAGCCAATTCTCCAGCTCACAGTTCTCCTCAAACTGTCCTGTTGGACTGTAACGTTTGGTGATGATAGAATTAAAAAACACATGCTATCCTTTAAGTCGAGACAGACGCTATTGCGTTGACTAAGAATGGGAAACGTTAAATAAAAAAAAGTATATTACAATAGAAGGAGGGTGAAGAAAATTTGAAAAGTCTGGAGAGGTTTTAAGGTGATGGATGAGGCTCCATAGTTTTCCTTACTTTGTTATAAACATTTGCCGGTGTGCAAATTACGCCTGTGATGTTTTGACCTTTTCTTTCAGGCCAGATGACTCAGCGATCTCGCGATCCGCTTGTTTTCAAGACAAAAGGTTCTGAGAGAAAAAGAAACATACGTGTAAACCACAAATAGTTTAACTCTGTGACTCTGACATGGTAAACTTTCATCACATAAATGTCGCAGGATGAAAAATCACAGGCCTGAGTTTTCAGCTGGTTTCTGTAACGTCTCTCCTGTCGTCAGCAGGCCTTCGTGCCATTGGCGGCTAATTTGAGTCTGTCTGCAGCAGCGAGGAGATGGTGAGTAATGCCTCTGAACTAATGCCTCTTAAAAAGCATGTGCCATCTAATACACTGAAGCCCTGATGGTTATCAGTCACTGAGGTATCCATTAACTTTATTTATTTTCAGCAATGTCAGGTGGAAAAGATCAGTGTCAGGTGGGTGTGAGTTAGAGCGAGTAAGATCAAATGCTAAGACATGATATGGAAAAGGGTGAAGCTATATCACAGTCTGCGCAGCGTGCTTCTGGTTTTTATTATCTTTACTGATCGAGCATGCGGAAAAAACCTTAATATTCAATATGGCATGATCTGTGTCACGGCTGAGGAAATGGATGATCGGAGAAATTCCACTGATTTATCCGTGCAGAGAGGCTTAAAGGCAGGTGAAGGTACGCAGGTGGGCTAAGTTTTAGTGGCAGAAGCTAGAAAGCAAGAACGCAACTAAGATGAACTGACACTGAGACTTTGACCACCAAACAAACATTTTGCTCTTGTTAATGCACAAACAGCATATTGGAGTTTGTGTTCCAGTGTGCACAGAGATATTTTGTAAGCCAAAGGTTGTATGGACATTTTTTTTAAATTTATTATTATTATAATTTTTAACCAGGAGAGGAGGCATTGGTTTTAAAAAATATCCGTATATGTGAGATCAAGGCCTGAGTCTGAGTGGGAATGGGCTGCTTGAGTATCTGCAGGGCTGATGAAGAAACGAGATGCAGGTGACGAGGTGGAGGGAAGGCCAGTCAACTGCAGAGCAGAAAGGGAAGTGGGAACAGGTGTGTAGATGGGTGGGGTGGCCAGGTGACGTGGAGAGGAGAGGAAGTCTGAGGGAAAATGTTCAGAATGTTTGGTTCTCCCCAATGCCATCCAGTGCCATGCTTGTTGGAGTAAACCAGGTTGTTCTTACTTTACATTATTGATTGTATTTATCCAGCAGTAGATTGCCCTCCATCTGGTGAATTTGATCAAATCTGCAAGAGGAAAAATGTTGAAAATACAATGTGTGACTGAATGTTTGGGTTTGCTCTGATATTCATTCATGAAAGACCTGGATTTCTTCCTTTGTTGGTTTTATGCATATCTGATATGTGTGATGCTTTTAAGTTGTGCAGCAGACCCGGTTTGATTTAACATGGGAGCTTACAGGTTTAAGTACACACATGTTCAGTGGTTCTTGTAGTGATTGCAGAACTCTAGGTTTCAAAGTTTGATAGAGTAGTGAGATAATCCTCTATTTCCAGCCACGCAACAAAGGTGACCTCATGCATCTGCCTGTGAAAGGGATTAAATGTGGTCATGTAGTAATGCAGCCATCTGACCACAGCCTACCTGCTGCACATGTAAAACCAATCACCATTTTAGTGTCATACTTGTCCCTTTAGATCAAACTTATTACGGATCTTGATGTAATATGTTGGTTCATAAACAGTGACTTTTACCAGAGTGCTGAGAACAAATCTGACATGAGGTAATTTATTTCGGATGTGACTGATGTAGTCATCCTCAGAAATCTGTTCTCTGAAACTTCTTCACATAAATTCTTGACTTTATGATGCGTCAACTTGGAAATATGTGTGAGAGCAGAATGACAAAGCTTTTCAGAGAAAAATCCACTCGGCTCCTCCCTCTTCAAAGCCTGTTATTTAACCCTGTTAAACCCTCTGCAGCACCGAGCCAACATGTTTCCACATAGAACTTCTCTGGTGCTCAAGAACCCTCGGCCAAGAGAAAGATTCTCCCCTCAGTACAATTCTCAAATGAGACACCGGAAAACCTGTTAGTGCTGTTAAAAAAAAAGCTTGTAGAAGGTTCTCAGACCCGAGCTCAGATTCTGAAGATTTTTGTTTCTATGATGAAAGCTTTGCCAAAGACAGGCTCTCTGTGGTATCATGCTGCAAGTATCCACCAGAAAACCCCAAAACAAAGACCCCGAGGAAGGTTCTCAACAAAAAAGGTTCTCAAATGGTTCTGAAGGCAAACTTTTTGGTGTGAGGATCACTTATCTGAAGGTGATCTGTGCTGCTAATCTCAGATAGATCTCAAACACAACCTCTGGGGCTGAAAAACGAAGCCAGTGTCGAGGTGCCAAAAAAAGCAAGTTCTGCATAATCATGGGCATGGCCACTTTGAGTGATGCCTAGCTTCTAGGTTTCAGCAACCAGGCTTCGTTCGTCCGTCTCAGCTCCACCCACGCTTCACCTCTTTGCCCATTTTTGGATTAGTTGGGTGTTTGGTGGAATCAGGTACTGGCAAGATGGCGACAGGTGGACTCCAGAACCATGTGGGTGACGTCATGGAGACTACGTCCATGTTTCATAGAGTCTGTGGTGGTTCTACACAGCACCTTTATGTGCTATAAAGAATCCATATCAAACAATAACGGTTCTCTCTGGCTCAGGCGAGTCCAAATAGAGATTTATTGGTACTTTAATGGTTCTGTAGAGAAATACGATTTTATACCATGCCACAATTATTCTTAGTAGTATGTTCCAGTGCTGTGGAGTTGCCTTTTTGCTGCTGCAAAGAATTCTTGTGAAAAGGTTCGCTGTCCAGGCATGCTGATGCGGTTCTACATAGAACCTTTTTGATGACGTAAAGAATCATTTCAGAGTGCACTTCATTAGCAGAATTAATCAGACATGTAAACAAACACAGCTGGTCGTTCATGTCGTGGTTCTTTCTTCAGATGTTCAGTTTATTGAAGCGTTTCCTGAAGAACTTGCAAGACGTTTTTGTGTGCTTAAACTCTTGACTGGGAAATTTAGGTTCCAGCACTGAAATTAGTTGTTGTTGTACATCTCCATTACTGTTAGAACCATGTCCGACACTCACTCCTCTGTGATCAGCACTACATCATGCATGTTCACACATATGGACGAGAGAGCATTTTCCTCACCGCAACAATGTCGAGTTTGATGCCAGCTATTTTTATTAACACAGGAGTTTTCCAATCGCCGGAGGTGTTGGAATACTTTCCGGCACAGCCACATAAATTCTGCTCTGTTATTCTTTCCAAGTCCTTTACAAATCCATGCACACATCAAGTTTACTGTCATCCTTTATCCACAATTGATAAGTGTGTTCTATTGTTTAGCAAAGACGTGTCAGGAACAGCTTTGCCTCTCAAGCTTTTAACAAGTTCTTGGAAATAATCACTGTACAGTATTGCTTAATTTGAAATTTTATGTCCTAAAACTAGTGAAAAAGTACATTATTTTTAATCTACTGAAAAATAACAGCCGACCTTGCTGAGAGCCAAATTCCCAGAATCCATTTCTGCTGCCATCATACATTTCTGGTGTCATTGTTTTTCCCTTGGTTGCTGTTATTTTTATATTGTTCAACAAAAGAGGAAGCATTCTGGGTTTGAGTTTCACATATGAAGGACTCAGTTTTGCTTGAAGACGTTGGGATAAGATGCTAACCGTATGGTCATATTTCATCACTAGATTTATTTCTGTTGTGAGAGGATGGGATTTAATTCAGACACTGGGGTATGTGCATGATGAAATCATATGGTAACACATCATATGGTGAATTCTTTATTTCTCAAACATGTGAAAATGTTTCCTTCCAAACATTTTCATGGTGTACTTTAGAGCACCACCCTTCATTTATAGCAAATTGATCCCAAGAATCCACACATGGGAAGAATTGTGCCTGAATAGCTGCCTACAGCTGTCGCTTGCATAGGCGTTAATTAACCACAAAATGATATATCAATACCTCTACACCACAGTCAACATACATCAAGAAATACAATTTTTATATCAGGATTAAATAATTAACACAATGAAATTGATAATTTCTTGCTCAACTTCAGATATGTGGCTTTTTGATTAAAAATCAACCACACAGACCATGGTACAATTAAAGAAGTATAATAATGTGGCTCTTAAAGGCCCGCCAGCCATTGGAACTAACAGGTTTTAACTGAGCTGAGCTCATTGCACATCTTGAGTCCTCCACGAGGCCAGGCAGAAATATTACTGAAGCTGTAGCGAACTAGTCGCATAAGAATGGAGAGAAAGCAGCCAAAATGTCCCAATGCTAACATGCTAGCTTGTGAGTACTAACAATGCTCCTTGTTGACTTTGTCTTGCTTAAGGTGGAGTAACACAAACCCACGATGCCACATCTGCCACATTTATGACGTCTGACACCAGAATTTGAAATTTTAGATCTACTTTAAACAATGTGTATGAACAAAAATCCCTTTTTTTATAACGTGCATCTGTGATGTTGGACCCACCTACGGGTGACACGGTGTATGTAGAATATCTACCCATCAGCGTTGTCTCCTCTAAATATGGAGGTTACAGGGTTCATGCAGTGCATATTTTTATTACAAATTTTGTGCATTTAATTGATTAGTTATGTTTGTTTTGTAAACCCACTGTTTATCCAAAGGAAAGACCGTTTCATTCAGACTAATATATTCCAGATTTTCCCGTCATTGCTTTATAAGTGCTGCTAATCCCTGTTTTCCAGTAAGAATTTTAATGTTCTATGATGGTAAAAAATGTTTTTCTCCACTAAGACATAAATTCTGCAGGAAAAACAATTCATACTTTCAATATGTAGCTTGAAAATGGGAAATTTAAAAGAATGAGCTAACACTGTGTATTAAGACAGTTATCTGTCTCTGAGCCCTGGCACTAAGTCTAAAGGTTTGATCTCACAGGCATTTAAACAGCAAAGTTCATGTCAAAGTCAATTAATTTAAATGGAATCATCACAATCTGTGGATTTGCTTGAAGGTTGAAGTCAACCTGCACAAAGTTTCTTTGCCCAGCTCAATTTCGATCGTGTTATCAGACCAATCTTTCCCTACAGAGCCACATCTTCAACCCTGAACTCATTTGTCTTTTTCAAGGATGTGGCAGAGATGAAGAACTGACATCAAATGTGGACCCACAGTCGACTCTGACAAAAGCTGTATGAGCAGAAGCTTGAAAAGGCCATGAACTCCACTTCAGCTTACGCCCAACAAAATGCAGATGGAGTAAAGAGTTACGGTGTTAGCTTGGTAGCTAAAGTACTTCACCAGCTAGCCCTGTGAGTTGTGAATCAACTGTCCAGTTAGCAACTGGTGAGCAACTCACAGTAAGCTAACTAACTCGATGGGAGTTATGCTAACCCGCCTGATCAGTGCTAGCATGTTGCTATCGTGTTAGCTCAGCAGTTCACCAACTAGCCCTGCAAGCTGTCTGCAGCACTGCTCAGTACACCAGCACCGTCACTTTAAATAAAGCTTTTTCAAAATGTTCCTGTTTGTTTAGCTGCTGCCCTTCACATCCTGATGCTGTCTGCCCTGTTCGTTCATGCAAGTGGAAACAATGCTAATCCTTCAAGGGAAAGAAGGATATGGAGATGTGCTTTTAAATACAACAAAGCTTTAAAACATGTGTTGTACCCAAGATGTCTGACAAGAGGAGGTGTCGTCTAACAGCTACTGGGACTTGTGGCTTTCACAAAATGTTGTAGTGGTCCGTTAAACATCTGAAGCTTCAGGAGGAAGCAAAAATTGGCCCACAGATTTGATGATGTCACTGTCACTGGCTGTAATACGGATTAATCTGAGCAGGAAACAGCCGCTCGTCGTCCGGCCTTAGACCGGCTGTCCGGTCGAGTCTCTCGACGGCAGCGTCAGAGACAGAAATGGGAGCAGGAATGTCTGAACCTGCAGGAGGTCCGAGGCCTCCTCTGTATCTGCACACTCAGATTTCTCCTCCTCGGAAAAAAAGACTCGTAAATTTCTGGTTGCTGGGTTGGATTTAGGGCTTTTTTTATTTTCCCCCGTGAGTTCTCAGCAGTGGATTTATCCATAGCTCAGTGTCCGAGAGCTGCAGTAACGACTTTCCAGTGTGTAAATCACACACACGAACACACACATTCAGACTCTGCCTTCATATATAGACATTAGATTTTCTACAGGATGTGTACCTGTAATATCACTTTGGAATTAAAAAAAAAAAAAGATAAACAAGTACAAACATTTGTGTTAACCTGCCATGAATCAAATGTGATTTGTGTCCTTCAGCTGGACTCTGGGACGGACGCCATTTGGACAAGCACCAAACGTCAGGGGGGGAAAATATATTGTTGCTTGAAAATATTTGTCATGGTTTTGCTGGTTTTTATGGATTTGTGACTCCAGGCCTCCAAAGTTCGCTTCAAACTCCACTTTAGAAAATGCAGCCGTCAGTTTGCCAACGAAGCTTTTTTTTTTCAGCTAAAAGTCGCTGAGAAGTAACACAACCAGGATGATGTGTTTAATGTATTCAGTCTCTTATCTATCAGCGGCAAATTATTGATAATATCTCACAGCTGTAGAGTTTCCATTAAAAGTTCCTAGAAAGGAGCTCACAGAGGAAGATTCCTGGAAAGAACAATGTAATTTACCTCCAATTATTGCGGAA
The DNA here is from genome assembly GCA_037975065.1 of Chaetodon trifasciatus. Lineage (NCBI taxonomy): Eukaryota > Metazoa > Chordata > Actinopteri > Chaetodontiformes > Chaetodontidae > Chaetodon > Chaetodon trifasciatus. The sequence goes on along the minus strand of JBBMOE010000007.1, from coordinate 15,476,366 downwards.
ATGGAGACTTTCTATTCATAAGATAAATAATTGTAACCCTGAGCGTCTTTTCCTCAGTGCACATCAGGTCACCCGAAAATGCAAACATATGAAATTTAGGCAAGCGTTCAATTCAGCATATTGGGAGACTTATGTTTCCAGTAATGAATTAATATTTTCCTCTGTTTATATGGATCGCTATCAGTTTTTCCAGCTATTAAGATTTTAAAAGTTTTCCTCTGGAAGTTAACTGAACTGAAATACCTTCAGAGCTTTGTCTTCATGTCCCTATTACACAGTTCTTTCCAGGAAAGTTCCCAGGAAATTATTGAGAAATTAAAATCAAGTGTTAACATCTTCCTATTAGTATTTTGGCCTTGAGTTACCGTCCAAAATGCAGCAGAGACAACAACAGATTCTTCTTTTGTCTTAGCAGGCCTAGCCAACAGGTACAAACATGAGTATTTCTCTGCTCAGGCTTGATATCGATATTCTTGCCTCTGCGGTTCCTGCGTTTAAGTGCTTCTTACAGTAAAGTTAAGAGCACCTATAACAAACATTTTAAGAGGAACTGCACTGAATTTACACATCAGAGGGTTTCCAGATGGAAAAAGTGGTGTAAAACCTTTAGCGCCCCCAGGGGGAGCTGTGCGAAGTCTGATAAATGTCCTCAAGTGATGTCACTCGAGTCAGCGTTGGACGAGCTGAAAGAAGGCCAAAAATCTGTTGGTGTGTCAGACAGAAATGAGCTCACCAGACCTCTGAAGCCGCTCCTCATCTCTGCTGCAGGCTGCATTAGCCGCTGCTAGCATAGCTGTCAGTCGAGGTGCCTTGTGGGTAATGTAGGCGCCAGGTTTGAACAAGGTGACGTAAGCAATAAACAATAGATCTCCCTCTGCCGCTTCACACTCTTCATCAGAGAAGTGACTGAAACGAGCAAGAAAAACACTGTTTGCACATAAAGGCTAATGAAATGCATCCTTAGATAACCCTTTAATGTAACTGTCATTAAATATACACACATTTAAGAGTCTGAATTTAAGTATTCACAAACTTCCAGGACTATCAGATGCAGCTGCCAGCCCTGATGAAAGGTGCGGTGGCAGCACAGCGCAGCAGCATCAGGTGGACACCGATGGCAATGCTCCACTGCAGAGATTCATATTTCACTCATGATCTATTAATTACATCAGAAACGCTGTTGAACTCAGCAGTAAATGGATGTGACAGATGAAGGCAGGTGAAAGAGTCTTCACTCTGAAGGAATTCTGCCTTCCAGTCATTCACAGTATGTCAACCAGCAGAGTTTGAGACGTCTGAAGGGTCCCACAGGAACGCTTTGTCACTTATGAGCTGTAATGCTCCATGTTGAAATATGTGTGGTCTGCGAGCAGCGACATTCAAACCAGAAAACGCTCCCAGAAGATTCGCTCTTGGAAGTCTTAATTAACATAATCTTGACTTTGTTTTTTATTGAGAAAACCGCAGCAGTTATTGTGACACTCGGTTCAAAACATGCTGCAGTGATACAGCTGTTAATCTAAGTTTGCTCTAAAGCTTGTTTATTTAATCAGGTTTAAATGCTGTTATATATTTTTAAAGTTCACAAAACATGTGCAGTATTTATCTGAGACTGTGGTTTCTGCTCAGCCGAGGTGATAAAACACCAGCATCCTCACCCGTGACAAGCTCAGCAGATAGATGCAGACCTCAGTAACAGCCACTCTAAAAATGATGGCTTGTGCTGGACACAACATAAACTGCAAACATGTCAATATCTGTGAATCCTGATCAACTCATGCACAATTATTGGATTTTGTTGATTACAGTAAATCAGTAACTATTGAGAGTTTCTGCATGTTTTATTCCTTTTATTCCCCTGCAGTTAATCAGCGCTCTGTAACACTGAGGCTGCATTAGCCTGTTTGCTGTTTGCTGATCTGGAGTCAGTAATGATAGGCATGTTCCCACAGTTAGGACCAGGGATAATGTTATGACAGCACAGCAGCGACTCGCCGGGCTGATGAAGAGCTTCCGCTATTTGTCGCCATTATTTGTCTTTTTGACTCAGTCCTCCTCCCTTGAGGAAATGTTAAATAGGGAGAGGTGCTGTTGCCACAGCTCAACAAACTTCCACCTGACAGCAGCAACCTCAGCATCCCTCCTCCTCCTCTTCCTCCTCCTCTTAGTCATGGTTACCTGACTCCTGCTCTGGAGAAAGCACCTGATCCAAACATATACAGCCCTTACATGACCTTGACCCTGATGAAGTGATGATTCAGCCTCATATTACAGCAATGCAGAGGTCAAAGGTCAGAGCCGCTCTGACTACAAAGAGGATTGTATGAGGCGATTGTAAGAAAGTTAAAACTCTGGGGAAATTAATACAAATAAGAGGAAAAAAAGAGGATTTCCAGTGTTTTCACTTGAGGCCGATGGGAACCGTGATGAACTCAGCTGAGTCTGATTCAGCAACGTGGCAGAGGAGGAGAATTCTCACACACACACACACACACACACACACACACACAGCCTGAGGAATGTGGGGAATGCTGGAAAACAAAACCTTTAGGTGAACCGGTGTCGTCAGCGCAGAGAGCAGCGGGGCGGAGGGAAACCTGGAGGTGTGATAGCACATCCACCTCAACGTTTATCAGTTTGCTCCTTTTTTGGAGAGTTTTGATCTGGTGGAACATCATTTTTCCCTTGTGTACATTTTCCCATGATCTCAAAATAAAAGCACGTGACGCAGACTTCTGTGGTTTTTCTTCCACCGACTTGAAGAAAAACAAACATTTCTTCGCCCGATGACGTGGAGTCAGAGTGAATCCATCCACTTTTTGTTAGCGATTCACTTTTTATTTCCTTTTTTTTTTAATATCAGTTTCTTTGATTTTTCCATGGTCTGGTTTTCATTTGCTTCTAGTTGTTTTATCCCTGCAACTACATTTGTGAGTAAATTCATTTTTACAAACTTAATAACAAAATCATTTATAGAGCTTTTTAAAAGCAGCCAATCAATACAGGCCTGATTAGACGAACCTGGATTGATTGATTGATTTATCCCTGATGACTGCACACACCTGTCGTGACCCAAAGGGCACATTAGTACAGAGAGGAAATAATGATAATCGATCTCACAGAACAGTGACAATGCTAAAAGAAATAGCCCAGTTAGCCGTTAGCTAAACATGGCTGAGGGAGTGACAGACCTGTTACCTGCCGACCTCACCTGGTCAGGCTCATTTCCTCACTGATGCCTCAACTTGTCGTTAAGGTCACCTGAGGTCACACCGACTCCTGAAAAGGTGTCTGTAGGTGAGAATTTGACCTTGAGCTCCGTCAGGTAAGCAAAGGTGAAGCTCCCAGTGACACCCACTCACCCAGCTGTGCAGCCTTTGGGAAACTGTTAATCTAAAAAAGTGTGTTTGGGAGCCTGTAATCCAGAGATTTTAGTGACGACAAAAGGGCTTCGACTCGTTTAATTTAAGCTCAGCACGACGGACACGTCTTCACTCCGACATCTCATCAGATTTAAAACCGATTTCCTTCCCGTCAGGCAGCTGTTGGGCTCCATCAACTTGCAGACTCGTCACAGTCAACATTTATTGGATCTGCTTTTTCGTCAGAGCTAGCTGAGGTGATCGTGAAACATGGATAGCTTTGATAAATATCTCCCTCTCGGTTTGTGTTTTATGTTTTCTAACTGAAAACGCAGACTAAGACGACAGTGCGGCAGTCCTCAGAGTCAACTTCAATGCCAGCAGATGTCTTATAGGAAATTAGCTTCTTTTGAATGTGTTGCTCTTGGGCTGAATTCCTCATGTCGAGCTGCATTATTGAACACATAAATATTGTTCCTGACCTGCTGCCTCTCATCTGTGCACACTTTGCAGTCGTGTTGAGCCCCAGCAGCACTGCAGAACTGTGTTTTTTTTCAGTTAATGTCTGATAACCGTGTTTCTTTGAGACGCACAAATGTTCAGAGTTCATCAGAAAATGTCAGAAAGCTGAACGTGGGTGGTGAAAAACAAATCTCCAGGCTCACTGTGACAGCTATACAGAGACTTTCCACTAAGTCATGCAATGAACTTACCTCCGTCTGTCCTGACAAAAACAGATGAAATCAGACAAACTGTCAGATTCTCCATATCAGGTTCAGGGTCTGTCTCTCATCCACTTACAACCAGTTCAGCTGGCGTGACACAGTTTGATCCTATCAGCTTTGAAACCTTGGAAGGAACTGTGCAACATCTGAAATCCTCCTGCTGCTCCTGCTGCTGCTGCTGCTGCCTTGATATTTACCCTGCAGGCTTTTGCAGAAATGTTTTTAACTGCATGCCATCGGATCAAGAAATACTCAAGTATTTCAAGGCATCCGCGGAGCCAAACTGTCTGTTTTTTTAAAGGTTAAGTCAGTTAGAAAAAGTTAGAAAATACAGTGATGTTACTGTTAATCTGAAGTGGGGCAACAGTAAGTTTTTGGATCAATTATTAACCCGAGATTTGGGATGTTTTTTTTGATTTGTTGAAATGCGATGCTATTTTTTACTCATGTGCCCTCCTTCTGAAGCTATTTCATTATATTTTCAAATATCTTGCATGAATAATTTTAGTGATTCCTATCAAGTTTTTAGCTTCTATTTCCATTTTTGCTCATTTATCTGGAGGGTCGTGTTGTAAGAATTGTTGTGTAGTTTTAATTACTTGTATTTGATGACTTGACGATGCTAGCAGGAGTTTAATTATTTGCTCTATTGTTGTTGTAAATCATGTTGCATGAGGCAGAGAGAAACTCCCATCACATGCTAATTCTGTACAATATGGACTTTATGCTAATTGTCGCAGTATACTGTTGCAGTTAGTATACAAACATACTTTATGCAGAAAATAGCAGGAAATTATACAATATTTGCGCCATGAGACGTCAGTCATAGTGTGACAACTTTCCATCCAGGCAAAAAACTGTTTTTCTAAAGATGACTTTCTGCATTATTTCATATTTCTTGCCTCTCCAGCTGCCATTAGGGGTCAGCAGAGCTCTGCAGGGCCTCAGAGAGGGAGCGGGGGTTGTCAGTTTGCCGGTGTGGTGGAGGGGCTGATGGGTAGTGGTCCACGGTGATATAATTTTCCATCAGTCCCTCTACCTCCTCGCTGCTCCGACAGGCAGCAGCAGCAGCAGCAGAACAGATGAGGTGAGGTGGATGAGGAGGAGGAGGAGGAGGAGGAGGAGGAGATTTTTTTCCACTACCACATTTCACCTCCAGGCGACCGCGTCTGGAAAGACAATATCTCCAAGCTAGAGGTCATCAGTCAGAGCAAACAGCATTTAACCCAACGGCAGAGCGGCAGCGATTCCTGTCTGGAGAGCAGAGGAGGTTAAAACATGCTCGTTTCAGCCGGCAGGAGAGAAGTGAAGCGAGTGTCTGCACAGACAGGAAGAGAAAACTCTTTATCTAAAGCTCCATTTCAGTCAAATCACTCCCATGAATCTTCCCTTCAACACATAAACTCACCATTCTGCATCTTGGATCGGCGGCTCATTGCGTAAGAAGAAATTGTTGATCAGTGACGAAATTGTCAGTGACGTCCAAACATCTCACAAAAAAAAAAAAACTCTCCCTTTCCCTTAATGGATAAATGTTTCTGTCGGTTGTCAGGATGAAAATTTAAATGCGTCACTGGTCTGTGGCTCTGAGAGCGAAGCTGCCAAACAGACGTCCCAGACGCTCTGACACAAGCTCACAGCATCACCGAGCTGCTGCTTTCCTCAAACCAGTTCAGACTGTTTCCCATCAGACAGACTGACAGATGTGATGTAACTGACAGGTGCTTCGTACAGGACTGCAAAGCTTTAAGTTAACATCCATCCATGCAGGTCAGTTCAGTTTACTTAGCTCTACACACCAGCTGCCACATAAGTCACATCTAGGGGTCTCTGCTGATGATGTGACCCATCTACTGTTTTAATTTCCAATAAGCAGACTTCAAATCATGAGGATGGCCTTATTCTGCAGTCCAACTATGTGTTGGTCCATGTCCACACTTCATGACTTCCTGTCTGTGGCTCTCAGCTCCAAGCTCATTGGTTCCTGCTGAAAATCCTTAAAAACATCCACAGATATGTTCAACTCCTGATTCCACATAAATAAAACAGAATGTGATCATTTGCTGAACCTGTCTGACTCGTACTTTGAGCTTTGATGCAGCAACACGTTTCAAAGAAGTTGGAACAGGAGCAGCTAAACACTGGGAAAGACATGGAACGCTCCAAAAACACCTGTTTGGATCATTCCACAGGTAAACAGGCTCATTGGTAACAGGTGAGAGGATCATGATTGGGTATGAAAGGGGCGTCCTGGAAAGGCTGGAGCGAGGTTCACACACTGTTTTTAATACACCAAACACTTGTTGTATGCATTAATAGCTGGTTTGGGTGTTTATGCTCAATGTCAGGAAGAAAAACTTAATATCATCTGATTTTTTCTTCAAAAACAAATCCCTGAGCCGTGTAAATCTGGATTTGGTTTTGCTTCAGAACTGGTTGTGAAGTGCAGCATGGAGACCTGCCCGGACGGCTCCAGTGGGTGCTGTACAAACTCAGCATCCTCTGGAAAATGGCTGATGACACTGTGAGTGAGTAACTGTAAAATCCCTGAGAGGAACCTCTCTGTGTTGTGTTTTTCTGACACTTTGCTCTTGTAGTGTGTCACAGTTCAGTCTGCTCTGACCTCAGACTGATTCAGTTTGTTCGCTCTGCACCGTGGCTTCCTCCATCAGTGCCGCTGCTGCTGTTTAAACCCGCGCCGACGAGTGAAACTCGTTATGTTCATTTGCCACAGCTGTGGGCCACAGAGCGCAGAGCTGGGCTGAAACTCACCGCTGGTGGAGAGGGTCTCCCAGAGAGCCGGGGCTGCGGTTCATTAGTCCTTCAACGCCCCCTCGCTCTATTCCCGTCTGCACTTAACCCTCGAGGGAATCCCCGCCAACGTCTGAAGTGAACTTTGACCCTCGGAGGAACTACATCCACGATTAGGCGGCAGAAATCAACATGTCGTCTATATATAAGTGTAAGTACACAAACACAGTTTCACAAATTCAGCTAATTAGTCACAAAGTAAAGCCTTTATTGCTCTGTGTGGCCTCTTTATTCACTCTGCCCATAAACGTGTTTGCAGCCACTCATTTGCATATCGATGCATGAAGCGTTTTAACAGCTGATTGTTCTCTTTTTGTTCCAGATCTGAGGAGGAGCTCCTCATAAAGCTGAGGAGCAGCGGTGAGGGAAGCGCGACGCGTCCAAACTGGCCTGGAAGTGAGTTTTCATTCATTTCATCTCATTACTGGATTTCAAGCTGATTGAAAGAGACGTCTTGGTTGTTACGCTGCTACTTTTGTCTGTAGTATACAACGTTTTTAACGCACAGCTGACAGGCGTAACATTGAGCTGTCTCACAGTGCAAACGGGAAAAATGGCAGCGACGATGGGACTGCAGGGGAGGCTGACAGGGAGCAGGAAGCCAAGACATGGGAGAGTCTAACAAGAAATACAAGGTCATTGGCTTATATTTCCCAAACGCCTTTTGTTTTGGTTACAGTAAGCTAGTGTTGACAATAAGAAAGGAATTCATAATTTGCAAAAGAAAAGAAAAAGATTCAGTCATTTCTGTGTTTCTGCTGGTCGCACTACATGACGCAGCGGGGTCACGGCCATCGATTAGTCCTCCTGTCATCATTCAGCACAGCCAGTTGTCTGCCTGATCGCCATGAAATCTCCTCTCTCATCTCTATCAACACAAGGCACGTCAGCTGTGAGGCAGCTCATCAAATCAGAGACAGTGTTTCAGCAGAGCCCACCACAGCGTAAGGAATGAGTAGAGACAGCAGGTGACGGTGAAAACATCTGGTCATGGTAGGTCACATTGAGCAGAGGCTAAGCTTAAATGTCAGCCGCCGTGCTTTGGTTCTGTTAAAAGTGGAAGCCTGAGAAGGTTTTTTCTCCTGAACAGGCCTGGAGGCAGCATCATGTGGTGTCAGCCACATTACGAAAGCTCTGTGGTGTGAGCGTCTGCTGCAGACCTCCGCTGTGAATTCACCACCAGGGCTGTGTTCTCTGAAACAGCTGAGGCTTCTTATCCTCCACCTTTCTGTTCCCAAAGTGCTCCTGCAGGCTGTTTTTTTCCTCTTCGCCCAGTCGAACTCCTCTCCAGACCTTTCAGCAGCTTCTTATCGTCGCTTCCTGTTTCTCAGCCTCGGCGGCTTTATGTGCCAGAGGAATTAGATCGGGTTAGAGCTGGCTAACAGGCTTCCACAAAGACTGCATGTGTGTTCTGTGTAGCATGAATTAAGAGTACTCGTACTAATAACACTGGGGAAGAAGCCAAAGAAATACAGACAGTTGATCTCCAGAATATCAGCAATTTCATCACATTAGCTCCCGGATAGACGCTTCCCCGCTACCGTACGAGGGTACTGCAACCTCACACCCCGACAGGTGCTGAAACACCCGCAGGTCACAGCTGTGTTTCGGATGTTTATTCTACTGTAAGAGAGAGCTTTTACTGACCCCTGAACCGTAGCACTAATATCACGGATCAGGGCTGTTACCGGCCGCAGTGGATCGTGCGGCGGTAGAACGATGAGCGATGGAGCTCCAGAGAGTTTTATCATTTTTACACTGTTGTACTTCTACTTCAGTAAAGGATGTAAATATTTCTCCCACTGCTGGTCACTTCAGAGCTACTTTAAGAGTCTGCTATTCTTTGGTGTCATTTTCCTTCAATAAGAAATTCATCCTGTTGTTTTCTCTTCTTTGAGCTTCAATATAAAAAAAAACTGAATAACAAAATTTTGTTTTCAGTTTTTACCTTATTCTTCCCAGACTGAGCACAACGGATTATTGTTATGAGAAGAAGATGAATTCTACATTATTCATGAGGCACATTTAACACAGCTGGTTCATCACAATGGGCCTAAAGCAGCAGATGAAACAGAAACAGCACTGAACAATAGATCTAAATCTAACATTTGAAGCATTTCTCTCCATTGAAGAGCCTCATTGAACCTGATAATATTTTTATTGTTGCTGTTTAACATGTTTATTTCTCACACAGGCTCTTATACAGACTCAATCAAAATAATACTGCTGTAATAAACTTTCACAAGAGCCATTTTAGCCTTAAATAAACAAAATTGCACATGATTTCACTCCTCCCCAAACCAGGGAGAGATAATTGCATCTCAGCTCGGGGGAGACGAAACTGTAAAATATTTTGTTCGGAACATTTTCTTTTGATGTTTTTTGTGCTAAATGCATCGACCGCGACGCTCCCAGTCGAATCCACGTGCCGTGAAACGTGCAGATCTCAGGTCAGGACTGAACGTTTCAGTACGGGATAACGGAGAATAACTCTTGTTGATGATAGTGTCTTTTTAAACATGTGTGGTCAGGATGTGCACACCTCAGGCTTACGTCAGGTCAGGTGTACAGGTGGAAATGGAAAATAAGGTGAGAGGGTGAAAACTGACATCTGTGTCATGTACAAAAATTAGCTTTGATGCTTTTTTTAATGCATCTCCATGGCCAGAATAAATGATAATAATAATAGTTTGGTATTTTTCTGCAAACAACACATTCGTTAAATTCGTACATTTCAATCGTATCATATTAACATTTCTACAAAAGGTATCAACGTGATGTAGTTCAGGTTTCTGGTGCATGTGTATGAGCTGAGTCTGAGTGTTGTTAAGGAGACGTCGGGACATTTCCCAGCTGTGTTTGTGGTGATTAAACCGAGTACTTTAAGCCAAAATAAGATCTTTTCCGAACCCTAACGGTTCGTGGTTGTTGTGCATCAACCTAATCAGACTTTATCACAACATGAAATAGAAAATTTAAATGAAGAGAAACAAAAATTGAACATGCAGAAATATGAAGTTTGAACATATCTGTGGTTTGCAGACGTGTGCACAAAAACAAATGGAAGCAGAAAATAGATTTTAGGGATGTAGACTGAGCACTTTGGCCTCAGTTCATTGTTAAAACATAAGAGTGGTGCAGATGGATGGTGTGATGATGCTCTCAGGACTGTTTCTCTTTCCATATCGATCCAAAACCGAGTTCAGCTGGACCTGAGCCATGTTCTGTGTATAGTTTGTTTTTTTAAGTTTCGTCAATGTCAGCAAGTGTTCTGAAAAAAAAGAGGAAACATGCAGGTTTGTTCCAGAATACTGTAGCTGACTGAAATGATTGAACATGATTTTACAGACTAATGGATGTGATTAGGACTGAGCGTGTGCGAGTTATGTTAAAATAATACATTTCGACTTCGCCACGAAAGCCAAACTGTTATCAAAATGGGAATTCCTCCACTTTGGCAAATGAACTCCTGATAGCAGATGAGGGGAAAAGTTCGCTCCGATGAATTTCGGTTCCTGACTTTAGCGTCGCTGTATATTATCATAGCAGGAAGGCTTTTACTTTGGCCCCAGAGGAGGCCAGACAGAGTCAAAAACTAAACTTAATGGAGGCGATTATCCTGACGGCGACATCGTTCCTCTCCAGTTTGACTCTGCATATTCAGAGATGTTTGCCAAGATGAAATCTGTATCTCTGCCTTGATCTTTTGCTTTTAAAACTACACATTCATTTTGTTTAACTGCATTATTTCGGTAAAGGTTAATGATTGGCAGTTAAGTACCCAACAAACTGTAATCTTACGTCCCCTTTTTGACATGAAGCAGAGAATAAATGGGGACATTAGCTTCCCTCTTTACATTTAACATTCCTCATCAATAACCGTTCTTTGTGTAACAGTTGATAGACTGTAGATGGCTCAATTGATCAAAAAACTTTTGAGTCACGATGTGAGTTTTTTTCCCTCAGCTCAGTCTCTTTGTCAGGCAACAAAAACAACATAATCTCACCTTAAATCTAAAGTTATTATCTCTTGTGGAGAAATTCATCACAGGTATGTCAGAAGTTTGGACCCGTCAGGTTTGATTTGTTCGTCTTAATAAAGCAGTCAGCCGTAAAATAAAGCAGCCATTTACATAACAGAGCAACAACAGTGAGGTTGTGTTCAGACGTCATAAAGCAAAGAAACAAATAGCAAACAGTTACGTGACATAAAAAGACAAAAAAACGCTGAGGGGTCCTGACCAGACGTCCGTATCTGACCAGTTGGCAGTAAAAATGTGTTGTGCAGTCACATGATATAAATAGCTTAAATTAGCTTTTATGTATTGGAGTTATGTATTTGTTAACGTTCTCCTTTTCAGTCTGTTTAGCTGAATTGATAGCATTCGTGTCAAATTACGGTTTTGTGTACATGCAACTGCCAGCAGTCGAGAGGAAGCTTTGAAACCATTTGGCCAGCAAATATTGTGACTGTCAGCAGCTCCTGATTAACAGCTTAAGATATTTTCATCAGGAGTAGGTGCAGACCAAACCAGAGCCAAAAGGAGAGTGATTTAATATTGGTGTGTTGAATTCGCGCGAATAACGAATCAGCACCGACCTTCCAATCTCCTCCTCCATACGCCCTAATCTACCTGAAAAGACTGCTGATAACCACGGTGAAAACTGATATCATCTAATATTTGTGTGGCTGTAAAACCTCTCAGATGTTTTGTTTTGTCCTGTTGTGGGTCTGCACATGTGTTTGGTCTCTGGACCTGCTGCGGAGCACTTTAAACTTTGTGCTGCAGCACAGATGCAACAAGTACCAGGATACAAAGGTGCAGAGTGTTGGAGAGCAGATGGATGCAGCCCTTAAAACAGCACATCAGACTGAGAGCCTGACTCATCTCCTGCCAAGCTGGCCAGGAACCTGACAGTGTTACCTGCCACAGCTAATTTCTGCTCACGTTTGGTTGATCTGTTGGCAGGTGTTCATTCGCACCGTGCGAACACATGTACAGGTACAAGCACACCCAGACACACATTGAGTCGACTGTATGCTGATGGCAGGAATCCAAAAGTAGATCCAGTGTAAGGTAACATTTGAGGTGTGGTGGTGAAAAACTACGATTTTCCTACGAAACATGTGCTCCACACGTGGACAACATGGACGCTGCTGCCTGCTCATCCATTTTCTGCAGCAGCTTAAAGGTTCAGACAGTAGCTCAGACCTAATTTCTCTGCATATCCAGGAAGATTTTGGTAACTTATTGTCTTTGAGTTCCAGCACAAACAGTTTGCAATCTGATGTATTATCCACAAATCGTCTGTCAGCCAAATATTTTCCTCGGCACGCTGGTGGTTTTGTTTGATTTAAGCACATTGCTAAGATGCATCTATCATTTAAATCACCTGTTAATGTTTTCTAAAGCCTCCTACCAATTTTTAGCTAAATTTCCTGTTTTCCAAGCAGCCATTTGTCCAGTTGAACATGAAATTTGGCCACAGAGAGAAATTTATGAAGTTTGCCTTTATTGTTTGACAGTGTTGCCACACAGCGCTGCAGTTTCAATCAGCTCGAACATCACGTTTTATTTCATTTTCTTAGCTTGTGTCAACATGCGGCTGGAAAAAATATCCTCTTATGTTGCGTCTTGTCTGTTTGAATTTTGGCAGGAAAATGTGCAATCACTTGCAGAGCAGCTATTTATCATCCCGTGACTATTTTATCAGTGACTGTTGTTACTGTTTAAGACGGCTCCATGCATTTAAGCTAAAGCTTGTGCTTGTGCAGATTTTGGCCAGGTGTCCATATTTGCGTGGCCTTCAGGCGCTATTGATTAGCACCAAATCTTCCCATGTCCAGTAAGATTGGAAGCATCAGATAGAAAGGTCTGAAGGCTATGACAGGCTTTATGAAGAGATTAAACATTAAGGGTAATGTATTCATGTAATTTCAATAAATCATGCTAATTAAAAATCAGTAATGAATGACAATGTTTCAGCCTCAACAACTACACACTAATGAACAATACAATTCAGAAATAACAAACAGTTCAGTGCATTTAAGATGACCCAAGAGTTTTCCTGCGAAGCAACAACTGAAAGACTCTCACTGACTCCTTGTTTGGAATCTGAGATGCTGCCAAGAGCCGAAAGGGTGCCAGAATTTCTGCACATGCCACATTCATTGTTAGAGCTGTTTTCCAGTATGTTAAATTCACCCTCCAGAGGTTACGTTCTTCTTCTCTTTTCACTTAGACATTCAGGCAAACATACAAGCTGACCAGGAGTCCAAACCTTTGCATGCAGCTGTGCTGTAGTCTAGATTTGCCCAACGTTCCCGAGTGACAACACAGTTCTTTCTATACTGAGCTCAGATCTGTGGCACCACACGTTCAGGGATCCTTTCTTTAATCCTGTGGTCCTAGGACCTTGAGCACAGTGTAACAACGATGAAAGCTGCACATTGGGAAACAATTTCCCTTAAGTATGCTTTAGACATTGTTGGAAACCATTATCTTTTTCAGGATTTTCATAAACTTGATTTCATGTTTATTGTGCTAAATTGATGCGAAACATTACTTTAATGATTCTGTGACTCAGAAATCAGTGAAAAACATATAAAATAGTACTTGGGTACCAAAAGGTGAGCTGTGCCACACAGCAGACAAAGTGCACTTTCAAATAAAAGTTTGTTATTTTAAGTTTTCATGAGTGTGTTCCTAAAATCTGCACACACATAGTTTGGTTGTAAGAGAATCACCCACTGATGCAAAAAAGCTGGAAACTGGTAAGTACATCAACGCTAATGTGACAACGACATGACATTTGTATCTATGAGGCTTTTACACTGTCAATTTTAAATAAGCTTTTTTTGCCCCCACAAGGATCAACAAATAACAATTTCCATTTTTCACATAGACAGTTTGTTTTTTCAGCTGTAGTCTAAAGAACATCACAGCTTCATGTGGCCTCTGGAGTGGCTCTTTCCATTAAAGTGAGCAAGCCTTTGATCTGATATCTCTATCTGGAAAAAGACGTGAGGATGAATTAAGCTGTGACTACACATGTAACGTGTCACACATCTTAGAAGGATCACAAACAGAATTGCTTTAAAAAGCAGAACATTTTCCAGAATTTGTCATGGTTGCATTTACACTGCTGAGACCTGCACAATGTCTTTACAGACATATGATACAAACAGGATTTAAGACACAGGCACAGGGTATGATGACAGATAGTAAACTGTGACATTCTGCAGTCATAGCAGGCACCATCGCAGAGGTAAAAAAAAAAAAAAAAAAAAGGCAAATAACAACCAAAAACCCAGTTTCTCCAAACGCTTGGCCGTGGAACCATAACTGGGCCGGAGATCATTTGCAACTGCTCTGCAAGGAAACTATGATTTGTCCACCAGAAAGCTGCATAATAGCAGAAACTTGTGTGGCACCAGCACACAAATGGAATCAGTATGCCCAAATCAACCTGTGTTCCAGTACAGTCGCAACCAGCCGGCTAACAGCCAGTCTGAGAGAGGTTTTCCTACAGCGCAGAGGGAAGGTTGAATCCTTAATGCAAATGGTTCCTTAAGATGACTGTCAACATAAAAATGGTCCACAGTGCTAAAAATGCTGAGAGTGCTGCACATTTGGATGGATTTGTGTCCAAATGCAGGTCAATGGAAAGCAATAACGTGTTGTGTTTGTAGTTTAGCTTCTGTTTTGCTCTGTTTCAGCAATGGCAGTTAGCTTAGCGGCTAGCAAGTAGCAACTGGAGCGAGTTCTGTTGCTTTGGACATGTGTAGCTTAACATACCCCGAGTTAGAGCAGCGCTGACAGGAACTAAGTTTGAGGTCACCTGCCTGGAAAACAAACTAATGAACCTTTTCGTGGTTTGGCACAAGCTGAGCTAACTGATAGCGAGCTAACCATTCAGCAGTAATGCTAATATGACTGCTAGCCACTGCTAACAGCTGCTAATGGGTCAATCCATGTGTTCACATGACAACCACATGGTTAGCTGACCTGTTATTATGGTTAGCTTGACATTATTTATTAAATTGACCTCAGAATGAATTAATGAACAATAGAAATTCATTTAATTGATTTAGCTAAATTCACATTTAAACCACACAAGGACCTCTGTGGATGTCAGAGGTGAGTCTGGCCTGTTATGACACGTTCAGACCAAAAATGCTAACATCCACAATAGTTGAAGGACACCCAGTTTAAAGAATTAGTCAACTGTGCTTCCATAATTAAGGCCACAGGAGTAAATATGCATGGATATAATTATTTGTGCACGTTTTGGATTGTTTGTTTTGCAGCTGGTGTTTCTTCAGAGCTCTGACTGGACCCGTGTGGGCCATCATCTCTGAATAACTGTCTTTATTTTCAGCATTATTTCTATGCACGCTCACCCCCTGCTGTCCTACATTCCTACAAAGACATTTATTCTTTTTTAAAGCATAGAGTCAACTCAGAGAGGGTAGTTGTCACACTATGATGTGCTCTGGATGCTGCTTGCACGTTTTTTTTTTTCTTTCATTTTTTGACAGTCTCAGTTTTCCGTCTTTTTAAACATAAGTCTTTGTCTTTGTTTTTCCAGAAAAACGTCTCTGCTGGGATGATGGCAGCTAAAATCCAGTTTCCAGAGAAGGAAAGAGCATTTTTAAAGGTCATGGAACTCACACACGAACTGCTTTCAGGGTTAGTGTTGATGACTCTACCTGAGACACATTCAGTCAGCAGGAGATACGGCGGCTGCAGGTGTTCAGCAGCGTCTCACAGATAAATGATCAACAACCTCAGTGCAGGAAGTTACAGTAAACGGACATTTCCTGAGCTATTAAGCCAATTAACCTTTTCGGTGACAGACTGTGATGAGACATGCTTCAATTATTTCAGCATGATGAGGAAATGATTACACCTGAGGCAACACAGCAGCTACCCCGCAGAAGCCTTGAGCCGCACACATTAGCATGCTTTAATGATCGCTCCTCGATCTGCACAAACTGCATTATCCCGCATTAAAGGCTCTCAAGAGAGATCGTTTTCTCTCTGTCGCGCTGATTGCTCAATAAACCACACAACTGTTTTCCAAGAAAGGAGTGCAGATAGTGGGAATTGTTACCACCTTGAAGCGGAGACTGTTTTATTTTTCTTCTCCTCAGCATCAAAGAAAATCAGGCCACCACATGTTCCTGTTTTCTCTGCAAAGTGAAACCCATTTGCATTTTTCTGCACATGTGCGTTGCTCACTGCTGGCGTGACAAAAGCCATCCATCAAAAGAGGGAAAGTGACACATGGGTACAGACGGGCGGCACTCTGCAGAAGGGTTTGTTTTTCGTCTCATCCGCGGGTCTTTTCTGGGACAACATGCACTTGTGGTTGGTTGTTCCTAACTAGCCTGTTTTCCAGTTCCCATGAATCCCAGGCCACTGAGAAGAATGCTTTCTTTTTCAGGAATGCACCATATTCACATCATCACCTGGAAGCGGTCCAGTGCTTAAAACCTTTCACAAAGGCATCTGCACCGTGGTGAAGAGCGGAGGACCGTGGAGTTTCCTCTAATCAGGGTTCAGACCCACATCCAGACTCAGGCCTGTTCCTTCAAAGACTGCTTCTACAGATTCTTCACTGTTAGAGCAAAGCAAGCCTGGTTCTCTGACTGCACCTGGATGTGCGCAGGTGTTGTCAGGAGACATTTAAGCCGATTTTGCTGATTTTATCTTAAAGTTCAGTTTCACTTTGTGAGGTTTGAGAGGTGTACTGATCGTAAAGCATCTAATATATATTGTTTATTATTAGTGTCTTCTCCGTGTAGATGCCCTGAGATGTTTTTGTGTGTCTGTTAGGGTTGAGGAAGCATTTAATTATTATTATATTTTTAAGCTTATCAGTATTCAGTCTGCTTATCAAATCTGAATCCTCTTAAGTCCCGTATCGAATCCAAGCGGGTTTTGCTTTCAATTTGCAAATAACCAAACTTAGAAACAACAAAAAGTCAAACATTAATTTTAGATATGTGATCACCAGATAGAAGACAAGATTTACTTTGGCCCATACAAATGAACTGTACCTAGCTGGAGTTATGATCATTTTAAACAACAAAATGAACATTAAGCAGCGGCTAGAAACAAAGAGAGCTCTGGAATATCTTCTACACTGATCATTGGTAATAGAAGAAGAGGAGGAGAGATTAAAAGTTGAATAAGAGATTCATCTGTGTTGGAGCGTAACAAATCAGGGTATAAGCTCGTCCAAAATGGAACAGCCTTTCGCAACCCCTGCAGGAGTCAGCTCCATCACAGCAGTAATCTAAACAAACGATCAAATCAAGTGCTAAAGCCTCTCATCAGAAAAGTTAGGCCATTTATTTACTGCACTTCTAAGCTATCAGTGGGGTTACATTCCTCCGGATCTGACATTTACATGCTTGTTAGTACAACGAGTCCTTCACTCACGCAGCCATTTGGTTCAGCTTGTCAGATTTGATCCATAACATGTTGTTTCCCAATATACCGCACAGATCTGTCAGGGCTGAGGGAGATTCCTTTGGACGGAAAACCTCTGTTGTAAGTCCACAGGCGAAGGTTTTGATTTTAAGTGAAACGAAACTCAACAAGTCGTATTTCAACAGACCACAAGTCCAGAGCTGCAGAGTAAATAGTGTAGATTTATGAAATGACATCAGCAGAAGCTCCACTCACAGGCCTCGCCTCGTCAGGTGACACCGGTCAAAAGGTCTTTCATGTGTTCAAGAACTGAACTTCAAGTATTTCAAGGTTTCAAAGTATTTATTCTGCACTGTGTGTCTTTATGAGGGTTTGTGGACCAGCTCGGCCTCCGCGGTCAGAGAGGGAACATTGTGTTGCTGCCCTGCTGACGTGCTGCCACCACATGCTGTAACTTGATGAGATCATCCCTGGTAGAGACAACCTGGACACATGACTGACAGTCTATCAGATAAAATGTTTTCGGAGATTAAATTTACAATCTGTGTTTATTCAGGTCTGTCTGTTTGATCGACAGCTCAACAAACGCTCCGGGTCAAGTTTCCACCGCGGCTGGATGGCTGCGTCGTCATCTCCTGTCTGTTTACAGCAAAACTCCCCGTCCTGATTGTTCTGGTCCTGGACTGGGACGCGACCATAACTTTCATTTGGCTGATGATGGATGGTGACGTGTGGAAGGTTGAGAGGTTCAACGACGACCAAACTAAGCACAAAATTATCACACTTAGAGATATTATGGCAAGGAAACAACGTCTCTCTGGACGTCTCTCAGATGCAGCGTCAGTTGTCGTCCACTATGACTCAACACACTGCATCAAACCATTAACTGTCACACCAAATGTCCAGTTTCTGATGTCCTACATCTGTCTCATCGGGTGTTATCGAGCTGATATTGTGTAGTAAATCATTCCTTTTACGCTCGTCCTTTAGGGAGGTAGAAAGTTAAATTTCTTCACTTTAATGGACAATGTCCCTGCAACAGCCATGAAAACATACAAGATAAATACAATATGATGTAAAATGGAAACAAATGCGTCATTATTGATAAAAATGCCTCTCTTGTCTTGATTCCATAGTTCAGCTTAACCATAAATCATTGATATTTGTTTCTTCTACTGTTTGTGAGTGGGCTACATCATTGAATGGTTTATTTTTTGTCCGTTTTATTTGCATTGATTGTTTCGTTTCATTTATTTCTATTTTTACGATCGTTTTATTTTGAAAATTTACCGGATTCTCTTTAACGTTCCTGTGTCTGACTTCCTGCCTGGCACGATTTGCTTTGTGCAGATTTGTTGACTTTTCAGGTGAGTGAGTCCAGGTCCACACAGCAGGCTGGAAACCATATTTTAACAGCTCAACAACACAGAGCATCGACTGTAGGTCATAATCACAGCCAACACTTTATGACCGCAAACGCTAAACCTGATGCTTTTGGGGCTCCTTGAGGTCATCTAAGGTCCTGTGAAGAGATATTGGCAAACATGTCTGTGATGTTGACTAAAACCAGACATACGGATACTTGTGACTTGTGATATATTCCTTTATGTTGGAGGCTGGACGGCCGGCCCACCCCCTCCTTTCGTCCTCGCTCTCGGGGCGTCTGCAGCTGTGCACCAGGCAGCTGCTCCCCAGAGGGCATCGCCGTGAGAGAGCTGTTTAGACGTCAGCTTTCATCACTTAAACTATTAGCCACACAAACGGCTAAATGAGGCTAAAGTGAGGACTGGTGGCCTCTATAACGCTGCTCCCCAGCAGGCTGCGTCGCCCCGCTCTCCTGCCATCTGCTGCGTGCACAGATGTGTGAAGAACAGGTTCAGCGGAGGTAAACGAGAGGCCACATTATCAGCTCTGCAGCTTTTACATCAGAGAGCACCTGCGGCTTCGGGAAAGGTGTCTCTGGTCAACAACAATCGAGATAAAAGAGAAAGGAGTTTTCACGCGGCGCAGAGCATGGCAGCGATCCGTCTAATGATGGTCTGTTAACACTCGCCTCAGCTAAAGGAGAACAAATGTAGCAGGTGTTCACTGACAGATTTTATTCCAAAACACTATAAATCTGTTTTTAAAAAGATTAATAAGACTCGTTCCACGAAATCGATCACTTTAGATTTTAAAGAGGACGCAACAAAGGGATTTGGCTATGTTGTTAGCAGATGTCTGACAATGTTGCATAAGTCTGTCAGTCTTCTTCAAAGATGGAGGACGGAGGAAGATTTTAACCGGAAAGTTGGAGGTGTCAGATATTATTACAGACTTAGAGTGAAGTTTAGAGACTATTGTCTTTCATATAAATAAACCTTTTTAATGAAATGTTCTTTTTTGTCCATTTCATGTGTTTCCTGTTACCCCGAGATTCCACGAGGTGCGTCTCCATGACGTCACGTCTCCATCGGGTTTTTGTTCCGTCCTCCGCGTGGCTTCAAACCCCACCGGGATTTTGCTAACTTGCTCACATTTAGCTGATTTTTCTGTGGTTTTTGTGCTTCTGTTGTGGGTAATCAGGCTTTGTAGCTGAATGGTTTCCTTTTTGGTCTTTACGCACCCAGTGGAATGTTGTGGTAAGAAGAGCTCATGAGTAATATTGGTTGGTTTTTGTACAATAATGGTTGATTTATGTCCATATGCCTTCAAACTATTGATGATATTTCCATCTTTACGCAGAGGAGCTCCTGGAAGCCTTTAGCTTTCTAGAACTGATTGATGAGCTTTCAGCCGTCTGCAGAAATAAAACTCCTGGGGTGAACGGAGTATCTGTCATTGGATGTTTAAATGGTGCATTTTATTTGTCTAATGCCTGAGAGCTGTGGTTTGGTGGCTGACGGTCGGACTGACAGACTGTCCTGTTATAAGTTTTTTTGGACAGACCTGTCAGTCTGAAGAGAATCACGTCTCTGAAGCAGCTGTCACGCAGATGTAACACTGAAAACCCAGAGACAGTTTGGTCTGAAGACAGATGCAAACCTGATCTAACTCGAGTCCAGGATCCAGACCTCACCTTCAGCTCACTCCTGTACAGAGGTGGAAAGTGCGTTCGCTTAAGTTTGACGTAGTTTGAGGTATTTTCATTTTATGCTACGTTATGTTTCTACTCCACTACAGTTATCTACAGAATACAACATATCATTAAAGGTTAAATCAAATGATTTGCCTTGTGACCTCTCATATAAAAGCAGTGTGAAACTGTGTCTCGTCATGTTTTAGAAGTCCATGAGTTGTTATCAGTTCCACCAAAGAGACATTTCACCTCCGAACTTCTCACAGGGCTTCATTTAAAGAAATGTTTGAGGCCCACAGAGGTCAAATATTTTACAAAAAAAAAAAAAAATTAGAGAAAAGTTGGAAGAATGAAAACAGATTGTGTGTCAGAACTTTGTTTTACTTCTTTCCTCTCCCATTAATCATCTCATGACCCCTCAGATTTATCTGGAGGGACCTGACCCCTAGCTTGGGACCCTCTGTATATAAAGAGACTAGCTCCACCTCGAGCAGCTCCAACAGTAAAATGCTAAAAACACTGATGCATACCTCAGACATTTTACTGCACAACAAGTACTTTTACTGCTGATACTTTAAGCACATTTTGCTGATAGTGCTTATGTTTATTTTTGCATTGTTTTATTAGTAGGCTTACTAAACCGACCATGTGCGTATCTCCGCCTGTGGCTTCACCTGATTCCAAATGCAGCCTTTTTTGGTAGTAAAACAGAGGAAATAGCAGTAATAAGTGCACTTCCTAGAATATAAAATAACTCCAGAGCTTCCACTTTGTGTTCCTCTGAGGTCAGAAACGTCTTTGATTCACCACACTGTCTTTGAGGAATTACTCGGTTTTTCGGTTCAGGGCTGTGCTGTTGTTGAGGTTTTGGATGTGCACATGGTTTTGGTCAGATGTGCTCGCAGAGACTCGCAGTGGGATTTGGTGGGTATGATGGGTCCGCCGTGCTGCCTCGTGGGCTGCGGATGTAATGGAAACAAGGCTGATATCCTCACTGGGAAAAAAGACGAAGGCACGAGGGAACCATTAAGCTTTATGTGTTTTGTGTTTATATAATTTCAAAAGGAAACAAATAAAAGAATGCTTCAACAGCACCTGGAAACCTCAGACCTCCTTTATTCTGACTCGTGCACCTTGCGCCGTGTTCATGTGCTCGTGCATATTTATCCTTTTTCACCCATGATGTCATAATCAACGCGGAGGATTGCCATGTCCTCACAGCTGCACACACAAACACTCTTGTTGTTATTGCACAACTGGAGCTGGTGCTGATGTGCAGCACTGATCATCAGTGTGAAGCCATGATTGGTTGATGATGATCAGCTGATGTTCGCATGCCTGTCGTCTGGATGGATGTCTCCATCCACGTCCATTTTTATGACATGTGGGTCCTCAGAGAGGTGAACAGATATAAAGAGACAGGTTATGATTCAGTGCTGACTCGTCTCCTCTGACATATCTCAGCAGTCGTCTTTCTGCACATCAGTTCATGCAGAAACTGAAGTTTTTGAGCTCCTCTTCCAGTAAGTAGTGATCAAGCTTTTTTGACAGACTGGAAGAAAAGTACTAGAAACTGTTGACGAAGCAAACCTGCATAAAGAGCTGTCTGTGATCCATTTCTCTCTAGATCTCTATGATAGCAGCCACCAAAAATCTTCCAAACTTTTGCGGCCTGATAAGAAATTAAACCATCTCCATGATAGCGAGGACACCAGATGAGAGCCTCTGAAAAACCAAGTAAGTGGAATTTTTATTAGATTCAGATCTTCAACATGTAATCGCATCTGAAAATCACATCAAATAGATGTCTCCTCATCTGAAATACACTCAATGGCCACTTTATTAGGTACACCTGCGCGATCTAATGAGGTGTAATCTATCAGTCCCGCTCATAACATCTGTCCTCAAGAAGCTCTTAATGTTCAGTTTTTAGTGACGCTGTCAGAAATGTGTAAATATTAGAAACAGCTCAGAATATAATGCAGACCAGGACATCGCCATCACTAACTATGACCTCAGCATAGAGCACGAACATATAATTCAATAAGCGAGTTACATTATAAGCATCATAAAAGTGGACAGCATTGGATTGTGCAGGTGTACCTAATAAAGAGTATATATTTAAGACATTAATTCAAAACATTTTCAAAGTCTCAAAACAATGTGTACGTCTTTGGTTTGACCCTGTATTAGTGAGATAACGTGCACTGCTGTGATTCTTATAGTCTCCACCTGGTTGCTGTTGATGATTTGGAGGATGGCGCTGTGATTGGTCAGTTGGCCTGATGCTCCTCACCTGTGTGATGGGAACTGAGTCCATCATGTGTTTCTGCGTGTGCGTCAAATCTCCTCACGTTCAGACCATAAAAGCAGCTTTTTATTTACGCAGCGGTGCCAACGTATGAGCTCAGACTGATATAATCTACGCGCATGTTTACCCGTCAACAAAGAGCTGTGTGGCTCATTCTGAGGCGCCCTGCCTTCTCTTCTTTCTTCCAATCGGCTGTTCTCACATTCAGTATGGATTGCTTCCACGTGAGTTTACACAGCTTGAATCTGACAAACTGAATTAATTCTTTGCATCCTATAAAAGGAGGAATTCTCGTTTCAACAGCTCGCCGCGGCTCTTTCTTTCCACGCCAGCACCAAAACACACCAAACACCTTGATTCACTCATTCCTGGTTAACACGGGTTTGTTTGTTTGTTTGTTTGTTTGTTTGCTACCTCATTTACTGTTTTCAGCTAATTACCCCGTTTAATGACAGAGCACGCATTAAAAAACACCACGTTAAGGATGATGTGTAAACCAGCCATGAGGGTTGCATAAAGAGGAAAAGCGCCTCGGCCGTTAATCCAGAGCCACCGCAGTTCACTTGTTTAGGGTCAGAAAAACCCTAAAACCTGAATGAATTCTTCAAAAGACATCTTCGACATGTCACAGCTGGAAAAGCACAGGTGTAAATAATAAAACGAACGATGGCTGGATTCCATTTAGCTGCTTCACTCTCAGGTCATGACATGGGACACTTGACTGGAGCCATCATTATTGTTGTTAGTTGCACAAACATCTGCTGTGAAAAAGGCCTGTTGCTCAATGGTTTCGATCATAATGTCTAAATATAATAAATAGCTTGACTGCATGATGTAGCAACAGTTCTAAAGAAAGCGCTTTTATTAGGGAATTGTGGGTAATTTCTCCCCCAAAAAGGCTGCAAATTTGCAACACGTGTTGGGTGTTGTGGATATTTTTAATATGGATTGCAGCCACGTGTTTGTGCTGTTAACAAACTGTGGCGAGGAAGTATTAATTTCATTTAGTTAAGTAAAAGTACAAACACTGCAAAAAATACTCTGCATTAAACACGTTGCTTAAGTAAAAGCACACAATGCAGCAAAATGTCCCCTGAGACGGCTCTATGTTAAATCAGATTAGTGGATTAGATTATTGTCTCATGCTTTGGATTTTACTGTCGTTGGTTCAGGTGGAGTTCATTTTGATCTAAAGTTAACCAGAAACTTTGAACAGGGCAACACAACTGCAAGACCTCCTCTGAGGTGGAACAGAGCAACCGAACAATAATGTCCTATTACCCAGCATGCACTGCAGGGCTGCAAGAACCAGCATCACCTGATATCAGCAAACTTTCATGTATTTTTATTGTCCGCTCTACACCATTGTGAGGAATCCAGGTGTTAACTTTGCTGCAGACACCGGATGAAAAAGTCTCCTGCATGAGACAAAGTGACTGCGATGAGACAGACAGAGAGTCTCCTGTTTGACACCTGCCTCTTTGCTCATTATGCGTTCACTCACCTGAGCTAAGATGCTCATAGGTGTGCTGAAGGGAGGTGATGGAGGACGAACACTTACTGAAACCCACCTGTGTGAGTCCTCGAGGGCAGAGATGGAAACACCTTCACCGTCATGCCTTCAGCCACAGACTCAGCTGACGTTTGATGTTTGACGATGAGGGGTCTAATCCTCGTTAAGCCCCCCTTTCGCCGACCCTTCGCCTCCTCCCTCAGCGCACGTCTGTCAGTGCTGATCTCGTCTGATCTCGCTGTGAGTCAGGAAGGAACCAGATATTTTCTTTGGAGGTGAAGACACAATCAGTGATTATTTTCATGTGCCTCAGATTTACTGATTAAAAATAACACGTGTATTATGTCATAAATATTAATGCCCCAATTTCAGCTTATTATAAAATCACACATGGAGTACAGCAGACACATCTTTCATTCAGCTGCAGACTGATCATGCATGTATTATTGGTCTCGGTTTCCATGATGGAATCACACGTTTGGACGCAGACCACCAGAAAGTGATGCAGCTCTCAGCGTGAAGCAAAACTGTGTGAAAACAGCCTCAAAATGGAGTTTTGCTTCATCTTCGAGCTCTGAAAAAAGCCAGTAAGTGAACATTGGTTCAAGTGTAAAAGTCAACCAAGTATATTTTTAGTAACTTAAACCAAACTTTATACTCAGGGCGGTATACCTGTCATGTATCACACACATTCTGCTGCTAATACATACATACTTTTACCTTTTAAGCTGTGAATGCAGGACTTTTTCTTGCAGTGTGGTGTCAGTTAAGGGTCCTTCTCTGATCGTGGTTTCTCCATAAAGCGCTCAGTGGTACAAAAATTCAGCAGAGTTCTGTGTTTTGTTCTCCCCAGAGGTTCGGCGTGGCTGCCTTGTCGCTGGTGGGATAATGTCTCTGATTTGTGGTGACAGGAGGACGTCTTCACTCCTGAAGAATCAGATGTCTCAAGTTGTTTGCTGTTTTCTGATTGGGTTAGCATGTAACAGATCGGGAGCCATTTGGCGCGAGAATAAGAGGGAAATGTTCTCAGTCACCAAACACACTGCAAGAATATCTAATAGAAGAATTCCTTCAAACATGTTTTCACTGGAGGCAGTCAAAGGTTGAACTAATGTTGTGTTTTGCAGTCTCAGGCTGAGATTTGCTCTCGGTTGGAACCGTGTTTGGTTTCGGCCGCTCTTCTCCGACTTTGAAGAACGGGACATTTTGATACCAGATGCCGGGATTTACAACCTCATTAGAGTTTCCTTTGAAAGCGGGACTTCTTTTCAGATTGGCGAAGTAAAACCGCATGCTGCTGTTTCCCACTGATTCAACTTATTTGTTCCTGAAGTTCACACTACTATGTGGCATACGACTTCATTGGTGTGTAATCACTGTATGTAAGAATCCTGGTTTTACGTTGGCTGTATGTGTGTGTAGAGGAGCAGGAACATCTCTGCATCTTACGCAGCAGAACAAATGCTTCCTGCAGCAGAGAATAGAGGGACTGAAACAGTCTGAGGTCAGTTTACCTGCAGATGAGATCACACAAGCCACGAATCCATCTCGCCAAGCTTCAGCCTATCACAGCCCGATCCGTACTGGAAGCCAGATTTGTTCAAATTATGCAAAAATGCAATTGGTTGGGGAGCAGCTGGGTTAGAATCACTCATCAGTCAGGTGGTGGGACCTACATGCATGTGTAGTACTGATTGGTTAGGATGTACAGACTGGATAGTGACAAGGCCAAACCACAGTGGTTTGAGACCAGTTCTTCCTGTGGTGCACTAATGGCAGCTGCAGGTGTGGTTCAGGTGTGTCGACAGCAAGAGAAGCTAAAGAGGTTAGCATAAATGCTGCTGTGGTGTAAGATACCGGAGAGCATCTCTTCAGCGCTGAAGGCTGTTCTTGATGGAAAAGATATTTTTGTTCTTCTGTCTTCGGCAAAAGCCCACGACATCATATGACTGATCGATCTGATTGGTTGAAGTTAGCCTGTGACAGACAGATGGCTCATCCAATCACCTGCCACCTTTTCCAAACAGTTTCCAAGGATGATTTCCCAGATGGGTCAGTGTAACAAAGTTTTTGCAGCAGAAGCTGCAGAACAGTTTCTCTCATAGATTTTTATTTAAAAGAAATCTAAAAACAGGCTTTTCTGAATAATGTCACATGGTATTGAATGAATGTGCAGCAGTATGAACAAAAGTCTTCACAAAAGTCCAGTTTCCATTCAAACGTAGTAAATATTTTGACTGAATTTTGACAAAAATCAATTCACATTTCCATCTGCTACAGTTACACAAATATAAAGTGTTACTCAGATCCAATCAGGTGCTGTTAAATTACCATAGAAGAAGAGATGAGACATCATTAAAAGAGCTCCAGTCAAACCTCAACCGATGGAAAACATGATGGAAATCAGGCTTTTCTGTTCGTTTCAGATCTGATGTTTTCAGCTCTTCACCTGAAGCTTCAGTCCGGTCACCATTCATTCACCGAGGCTGTTTCCATTGCACTTAAACTTGCATTTCGCTTTTTCCACCTCAGCCAAGCGTGAAACTTTCTGTGACATTTCAACATTTTTTAAAGTTTCCTCTCAGGTTTTTTTTCTTAATGTGATTGGATGGAAACCATGGTGACGACAATGCAACACCTCACTCAGACAGTTTCTGGCTTTTCCTTTCATTTGTTGTCCATCCGCGTGTCTCAGCATCACCAGCGCTGTTGCTGTCCTCTGGGAGTCAGATCTCTGCTGCGCTGCAGAGAAAAGTGCTGCGGCCTGTTAGC
The DNA here is from genome assembly GCA_037975065.1 of Chaetodon trifasciatus. Lineage (NCBI taxonomy): Eukaryota > Metazoa > Chordata > Actinopteri > Chaetodontiformes > Chaetodontidae > Chaetodon > Chaetodon trifasciatus. The sequence continues at coordinate 15,449,372 of JBBMOE010000007.1, read as the reverse complement.
TCTAACTGACGATGATGAGATCTTGTATCTCATTAAAACTAAAAAATAAATGCAGACAAATCCTCAGTAATCCTATTTAGCGGAGTGTTCTGATGTTTTGCGATGGGAAATCTATAAAATTGCTTTTTCTTTTACAACTTGTTTTCAGGCTCTGAGTTAAAAACCATAAAACGATGTATAATTTGTAAGGATCCTACTCGACGCTGTAAAACCGCCGCATGCTGTGAAAGGTGGATCACACAATTTCCTTCTCAGACTCTTTAGTGGTTAACTTTAATTATTTTTAATGTTTTATTCATTCTGATTTTCAACAGCTGGTGTAGGCTGATATATTAAAGGACAAGACTGGAAATATTTTTTTTCTTATTGTCAAAACATCTCATTGAAAACGACCAAAACCAGCATGTTAGTCTGTGTCAATCAGTACTTTCTGACTTCCTGTCTGGCTCTCAGCTCAAAGCCCATTGGTTCCCGCTGAGGATGTAAATCTTTAAAAACAGCTGTCACATGGTTAGTCTCATTTTTAAAGAAGATTTCCTTAAAGTCCTGCTAACTGTAGTTTTTATCAGACGAACAGGGAGGAAATATTGCATTTGAGGCGGGCTGTTTTCAGCATTTTTGATTCACACGTGATCTCCAAACTTCTCCTCTGACCGACAGTCTGCTGGCTCCTCTGTTCATCAGCGTCTGCTCCGACCTCACAGGCCAAGCCGAGCTTTCCCTTTAAGGCTCGTCACAGGGCAGAAACTGATCCCAGCTCATGCTATCAATCATTTAGGCTCAGGGATTTAGAAGCTTGGGCCAAAGCTCAGGGTGACAGGAACATCAGTTTCCTGAAGTCTTATCTCTCCTCACTGGTGATGCAGATGCTGATAAAATCTGGAGTCTTGGAAAGGACGAACGAATCAGACAAACCTCAAATTAACCTCCTCTGGGAAAAAAGTGTGTCGGGCCACTTATTTAGCATTTTTCCACATGCTGAAGCTCAAGAAGCTCAACTGGATTTTTCAGATATAAGTGAAGCAGCAGCCATTTGAAGAAGATAAATGTTGCATGATTTGGATTTGTAAAGTAAAATTTAACCTTTAAAACATCAGTGAAACGGTGGCAGATGAACTTTTCTACAGTTAACTTACTTCAATTGATTAATTCAGTTAATTAATTAATAATGTTTTAACAGTGAACATAAACTGTGTGCATGTAAACTCCAGGTTAAACTGTTAAAAAACAGATTAAAAACAGGTTTTTATGGCCACTTTCTTGGCAGCTTAACAAAGTTGCTTGAAGCACACGTAGACTGCCTGAATAAACACTCTTTGAATCAACTGTCAAACAAATGTGCCTTTTTATTGAATGAACGTACAGCAGAGTTACAAGGTGTCGTGCTGTAAATGCATTTAGTGCATAATATAGAGGATATTACATAATGCAACTTAATCGCACCGTTAAAACAAACGACGTAAACACAACATAAAGAAAACTTGAGTGAGTCAATTACATGCAGCCATAAAGTCAGTTTATTTTATTATTGACTGGGGAACATGTTTCATACTGTTAACAGGGAGGACACACAGCTGAAAAGATGCTTTTATTCCACTTCTTTCACTCATACTTCAAATTTCTGTGCAATTTGCAGCAGAACAATTATTCAGATCCTTTGCTGAAGTAAAAGTACCAGTACAACTCCAGAACAAGGACAAGTTTAAGAATTTAAAAGCCTGTCTAAGTAAAAGAACAGAAACATGTACTTGTACCAGCAAAATGTACTTAAAAAAAAAACTACAAGTACTCATTACGCAGTAAAATTACATTATATATGACATCTTTCATTACTGAGCAATCAGTGTTAGAGTAGTATTTTACTGTAGTAGCTGCTCGACGTGGAGACAGTTTGGAGTACTTTAAATATTTAATTATAGCTAGTTCATTCCAGTCGTTCCTGTCCGAGGAGTCAGGACCCTCCAAAGGGTCAGCAGATAAATCTGAGGGGCCGTGAGATGATTACTGGAGGAGGAAAGACTAAAAAACAGACGAGTTCTGATCCACAGATTCATTTTCTTCTTTTACGACTGTTTTGATTAATGTTTCCTTTTTTGTGAAATATGATTGCTTGACCTCATTATTTGATGGACAGGCAGGAAATAGATGAAAAAATCACAATATGCACAAGTTCTGATGACAAAACTACACACAGACTGGGTTTGGATCCAGGAGGATGCTGAGCAGCTTCGCCTGAAAGGTAGACCCTGAGCGAGACGAGCTCCTCTGCAGCCTGGAGGTCTGGAAGGAGGGCCGACCTCAAAGAGGAGGCAAAACCGAGAGAGGAGAGACAAACACTCAGAGGGAGAGAGAGACATGACAGCATGCGCAGTGGGAGGACAGGAGAATCTCCCGGGGGACGATGATCCAGATCCAAACGTCTGGATGAGCCACCGACAGCGGGGAGACAGACTGAGGTCCCAGGACGGCGGATGGTCCAGCAGAGAGGAAAGAGAGG